>JAQQAE010001543.1:0-25105 GCA_029823295.1 Pseudamia nigra
CTCCTGTCCTCTGGAGGTTGTTGGTGATGTCACTGACAGTTGTTTTAGGGTTTTTCTTCACAGTTCTCACAATGTTTGTCATCAGCTACTGATGTTTTACGACCGGTTTGACGTCTGTTGCTCAGTACATCAGTGGTTTCTTTCTTCTTCAGGACATTCCAAATGGTTCTACTGGTTATGGACAATATTTGTGCAATGGCTCTGACTGATTTTCCATCTTCTCTCAGCTTCAAAATTGCTTGCTTTTTTCCCCCCACAGTCAGCTCTCTGGTCTTCATGTTGGTTACACCTGTTTAACTATGAATGCAGTTTGCACAGGTAAAACCCAAAGCTGGAACTGAGAGGAGACACGGTGCTATTTATTGTTTGAATAATCAGTGTAATAGGACACACCTGTCAGTCACATGATTTTTCTCACTTGAAAAATGGGTTGGTTCAAACAACAGGCGCTATCTTCTCAGTCGTTTAACCGATTTTGATGTAAACACCTGGAAATAGAAGCTGAAATACTCGTTTAATGTCAAACCCAAATGTTTTCAGTTACAGCAAAAATAAAGGAATCGGCCTCGATGTTCCAGTCGTTTCAGAGGACGCTGTGTAATGTACATCTTGGATAAAGTCTGCAGTGAATTTATCCATCATGCGGGAGACGGAGCACTGTGTCCTCTGCTCTGCAGCTCTGGGAGTCGAAGATGATGCAGTCCAAGGCAATGGAAGACTTCAGAAAAAACAACAGCAACGCCTCCAACTTTGTGCTGCAGCTTCCAGCGACTTACAGCCAGACCGAGCAGGAAATCAGTGGTAAAACAAATCCGAGTCGGAGCTTTCAATTTGACCTCAGTTACATTTTACCTGGACACCTGACTGAGTCTGAGCTGTTCCGTACTGCGTTCGTAAACAATACATTAGTAAACAACTCAATAAAATTAATAACGTGGGCATAATATTGAACAAAATGAACAATACAATAAATAAAATGAACAAAATAATCAGTAGAATGAATAGAAATTAACTACTATAAATGCAATGAGCAAAAGAATCGTGAAAAAAGTGAACAATATGTGAAATAAAACAAAGAAAATAAACACAATTAACAATATTAGGAAACTAATATTGTTAATAAGGACCAATCCCGAAAATGTAATCAAAATCCGTTCATGACCTTTTGAGCCATCTTATAAATAAATGGGAATATAACCAAAAATAATCAGTACAATCAGTGGAAATGACCAAAAAGAATCGGTACACTAAATGGAAATGACCAAAATATTCAATAAAATGAATAGAAATGAACAATATAATTAGTGCAATGAACTAAATATTCAGAAAATTGAACAATATAATATATACTATTACCAAAATAATCAAAGTGAACTGAAATGAACAACATAATAAATACAATTAGTGAAAAAATCAACACAGTGAACAAATGTGAAGAATACAAGAAATAAAATGATCAGAATAATCAAGAAAATAAACAATATAATAAATACAATTAACAAAAACTCCGTTTAGAAAAGTGAACAATATAGATAAAATCACTGAAATCAGTAAAATAAACAAATTAACATAAATACAACTAATGGAAAAAAATCAACAAAATGAACACTAAGTACAATGAACAAAATGAAAAAAGATTAACTACATAATAAATATGACCAAAATAATCAAAGTGAAGGACGTAATAAATACAATCGACAAAAAGTAAAAAAAATTACAAAATGAACAAAAATGTTAGACAAAAATTAACAAAACTGAACAATGTAAGAAATAAAATTAACAGAATAATCAAAAATATTCATATAAATGAAAATCTGAACAATGTATTACCGGTAAATACAATGAACAGAATAGTCAATGAATTGCAAAAGTAATCAAGAATATGAACAAAAGTGAACAATAAATGAGCAAAATAATGAAACAAAGAACAAAACTGAAAAAAAAGCTTATCAAATCATAATTTTTTCTTTTCATGATTGATTTTGTTCCATGTCTTACTTATTCCAATCCGTATTTGTTGAAGTTTGTTCCCTATCTTGCTCATTCTTCAATTCAGCGGATTATATTGTTTATTTATAATACTGTTCATTTTTTTTGTTCGATTCAGTGCTCATGACTAAAAAAATTGCACAGCTCAGATATGATGAAGATTCAAGTTAAAGTATTTGTCGCGGTACCTCGTTCAGTACATCTGTACGTAAAGCGTGTTAGCTCTTTAGATTCCGCTGAGTGTCACAGATGGCATCGAGTGACGTCACCCCAGTAGGTTAAAGGTGACGACCTGTTGACCTGCTCTGCTCTGATTCCCATTTCAAGCCTCAGTTGCGATGCCAGCAAGTCAGAAAATCCACAGCTTCCCAGTGAAGGCAAGTGTCATCACGGTTTACAAAAACTCAGCTTTGCATTGAAATGGCTAAGAGCATTTTCAATTTAAAGGTTTGTTTCAGGTATTCATATTAAATTATAATTCCCTTATTTCCTTGGTTGAAAATATTGCATTCCAGAGCCACTCGGAGACACTGGCTACTTTCTCCCTCCCTGCTGGCCTGGCTTATCCCGTGCAGATTCCAGCCGGAGTCACACTACAAACTGCCTCAGGTAAAACCTCCCTTAAAGGTCTCATACTGTGAAAATCTATCCTTATTAACCCCACCCCAATGAAGAGGTTGTCTGTCGAAACATTTGGTTCTGTATCTCCAAAGTCCCAGGACCCAAACTTGGCATATGGGTAGTAAGGGGAAGGGTTACTATGGCAACCCATACCTGATTCGCAGAGTAATAAGGTCACGGCATTAATAATTGCAAAAAAGTAAGTGGTACCAAAACTATAATAGCTAAAGGCACTAAGTTGTAATATGCGATAGATTAGACTCCAGGACACAGTCACTCAGAAAATCACTGTGAACTTTACCTTGATGACCGGTCGGGTCTGAAATTATTGCACTTTGACCTACCTGCATTTCTAGCTATGTAGTGAGGTTGAACATGTCATATACACCTGGGTTATGGACTATGCTGCTTCCAAATATGGCAGGTTATGCACATGTCCATCAGAACATTTGATTCTGTATCTCCAAACAAGGTCCAAAGAACCCAAACTTTACTACTATGTCAATATGGCAACTACCATCTAATGTTCAGATTAATTCGGTCACAGTAGTCATAAATGATAAAAACCTATTCATGACAAATCGGTGGGGAAAATAAGTTTTTGATGCACCGCTGATTTTGCAAGTTTTGTCGCAAAGAATGGAAAGGTCTGTAATTTTCATCTCGGGTACACTTCAACTGTGAGAGACTGAATCTTAAAAAAGTCCAGAAAAATCTCCCAAATTTTAAATAGTTAATTTGCACTTTATTGCATGAAATAAGTATTTGATACGATAGAAAAATACAACTTGATATTTGGTACAGAAACATTTGTTTTGTAATTACAAAGGTCGAACGTTTCCTGTAGTTTTTGACCAGGTTTGCACACACTGCAGCAGGGATCCAGACAGATCTTCTCTAGATCTTTCAGATTTTGGGGCCGTCGCTGGGCAACACAGAGTTTCAGCTCCCTCCAAAGATCTTGTATTGGGTTCAGATCTGGAGACTGGCTAGGCCACTCCAGGACGTTGACATGCTTCTTATGGAGCCACTCCTTAGTTACCCTGAAGATGAGTTACCTCATCTTCAATGCTTTTACTGAGGGAAGGAGGTTGTAGCTCAACATATCACAATACACCCATCCATCCTCTCCTCAGTATGGTGCAGTTGTCCTGTCCCCTTTGCAGAAAAGCA
This sequence comes from Pseudamia nigra, assembly GCA_029823295.1. Lineage (NCBI taxonomy): Eukaryota > Metazoa > Chordata > Actinopteri > Kurtiformes > Apogonidae > Pseudamia > Pseudamia nigra. The sequence continues at coordinate 3,784 of JAQQAE010001543.1, forward strand.
CCCCCAAAGCACGATGTGTCTTTTCTGACCACATGACCTTCTCCCATGGCTCCTCGGGATCATCCAGATGGCCACTGGCAGACTTCAGATGGGACCCAACGTCTTGAGCGGACGGACCTTGCACGTGCTGTAGAATCCATGACGTCCCAGCAGGTGTAGAATTGTCCCTGGTGACCTTAGACAGGTCTTTGGTCCTGCCCATGGTGGAGAGGTTGGATTCTGATTGGTTGAGTGTGTGAACAGGTCTGTGAGAGCCAGAATTCTTGCTGGTTGGTAGGTGATTAAATGCTTATTTCATGCAATAAAATACAAATTAATTATTTAAAAATCATACAATGGGATTTTCTGGATTATTTTTAAGTTTGTCTCTCACAGCTGACTTAGGGCAAAGGTGGGGTACATCCTGGATGAGTCGGCAGTTCATTGTAGGTCTAAAATACAGAGACAGACAACCGTTCACACTATGGACAGGTTAGAGTGACCAGGTAACCCAACCCCTAGTGCATGTTTTTGAATGTGGGAGGAAGCCGGAGAACCAGGAGAGAACCCTTGTTGCTGTGAGGCACGAGTGCTACCCACTGCACCATCAAATACTTATTTTCACCACTGTTTAATACCAAAACTATCTACAGGCACCACATTTTAATATGCAATAGATTAGACTCCTCTCACTCATCAAATGACCCTGACTTTGACCATGAAGATTGGTAAGTTCTGAAATTATTGCACTTTGACCTACATATACTGTGCTTCTAGTTATGCAGTCAGGTTGAAAATGCCATATGCCCCTGGGTTATTGACTCTTTGATTCCAAATACGCTGTGACCTTCAAGTAAATTGGTCAATTTCATGGTCATATATCCAGTTCATTATATACAGTACATACATTACATAACTTTTTGTATTAATTAGGTTACGACATCAATTTCTGCAACAAAATTATTTTGACCTATACTATTAAAGCTACTACAACTTGGTAATTAATGTTTAATTTAGGGGGGTGAAGTCATGCTTCTGCAACACCACGGGTGTGGCACCTGTGTAAAAGCTAGCCTCCAACCTCTGAAGGAATGTAAACAGCCCTGTAGAGATGGCTAAGCTAACGGCTAAGGTACAGTAGCATTAGCAGTCAACAGCTTGGCTCTGTGAGCACCAGTCTTTAACAGTCCACCCCCTTTGCGCTTACCAGTGACCTCGGACCTCCTATATCTTTGTGGTGACAATAAAATGTCACCATTGCGCTTTTCAACAACACCAACCCCGGTCAGTGCTACCAGTCCGGTGAAATCGACAACAGGACAAAGAGGCCATTTTGAATTTTTTCATTTGTGACATCACAAGTCATAGTCATTGTCGAGTTAAACTGTACAGCGGGCTGCCTACACCAGACAAGAAGAGAGCATCCGAACTGATGAATGATACAGGTGTATTAACAGCTGCTCCACTAGAGCACAATATGAAAATGTATGGTAGAATAAAGACATATGCAAAGTTTAAGTAAACGTGACATTCTTATCTTCAATTCACAAGCTCAGAGTACAGAAGGAAAAAAGTTCATCAATCCACTTCAATAAGAAATAAATGCGTTGTCCTCTGTATTTCAGCACAAAATTTTCCACAAAGTCTTCACCGCAAAATGCCCCCATATACAGTACAGCATTGAAAAAATATTCATAAAAACAAATATAATCCACATCAGAATGACTGTTGCTCCTCTGCCTTCACCACTGCTGACCTTTAAAAAGCTAGTCAACTTTCAATGGTCTGGCCTTGTGGGAGTGAAGCGTCTGTTTCCACATTTATTTAGGTTTGCATTAATAAGAGTGAGATGTACAAAAGCTAAATCACATGACATGCTGTGCTAATGTGATGTGATGTGTGGGACATAATGACTTGAAAATGTAGATGTATTTTGATGGCCTGGTTCATTAATTCACTCTGAAACTGATCATAATATTCTCCTCTGTCGTCATCATTATACATGTGGTATGGACTCTGCCGTAGAGATGAGTTTGAAATATTTTAAAACCTAAATGCAGTGCACAGACACAAACCAACACAAAATTCAGCCACACTGCCAGGAAACTCGTTTAGGGATCAAAAAAAAAAAAACACAAATCACGTCAGCTGTCATATAGGCAAGTGGTGTGGCTGTTTTGAAGATGCACAGTAAGGAAGGAGGCACTTGAAGAAAAATGTTTTGAGTTGCCTGAAGAAAATCATTCCTACATTGCTATTTTCCATGTTTTGAGGCTTGTCTAGGTTTAATTTGGCATATTGTAAATGGGCTGTTTTGTGGCATTGGTGTAGTAATGGTTTTCTTCTGGCAGCTCCAACATGCAGTCAATTTTTCTTCAAGAATCCAGCAAAGTCAGTGCAGCCCTGGTTGAAATGTGCAGGGGTTCGTCAAGAGTTTTTAAGCACAAGTCACTAATTACAAGGAAACATGTCACAGGTGTGGACAATTACCTTTTAATAGCCATTTAAAGTCTGGGTTTAAGTGGTCTAATAAATTTAAGCATCGTAAGTGTTAAGTTGTGGGACTTTTGATTAAACTGGCTCTGGAATTTTGTCTTATGACTTAATAAGCCCATTCTTCTTGCCTCATGTAGGTCAGCTCTATAAAGTCAATGTTCCAGTGGTTGTAACCCAGGCTCCGGCAGGCCAGCAGACTTTACCCCAGTCCACAACAAAGGTCCCTGACTGGAGAGAAGCTCCTGCCTGTCAGCCGTCTGCAGTCCAACCGAATACTGCTCCCAATCAGGAGGAGCCATCTGCTTCGTTAGCCGCCTCCGTCACCCAGCCGCCACGACCGAGCACCAGTTTACCCCCCAGTCAGGAGAGCAGAGGCTCCCGACAGCCATCAGTCCCTGACGCCGAGACCCCACGGCTTCAGGAGCCAGAGGTCGCTGTGGAGGAAGCGGAACCAGAGCCTGTGAACCTCAGTGTAAACGCCTCAGCCGGCGTGGAGACCAGGGACATCGATGACATCCTGAAAGAAGTCATCGAGGAGGAGCGGGAAAAAGCCAAAAGGGCAAGAAGTCAAGCTCACGGAAACAATAACCACCAGAATGAAGCTGTTCTTGGGGTAATATGCATTTGTTTTAAGACATATTTTCTCTTTAGGCAAATAGTAGTAGATTAAATGAGAAAGTCTTTATCTTTGTAGTCGTAAAACACAAGTGCACACGACAAATTAATTTCACATAAATATCATCTTGTGGATTGCAGTGTCCTATAAAACAGAAAAACACTAGAGTGGCATTCAGTAGAGTATTATATTAATCCATCCATCCATCCATTTTCTACCCCTTAATCCTCGTGAGGGTCGGGGGGGTGCTGGAGCCTATCCCAGCTGACTTGAGCGAAGGCAGGGTATAATATTCCTTAAACATTCAAGATTCAAGTGTCTAGCCCTATTTGTTAATGCACAACAGATGAAAAAATACATATGAATGCAAAAACACCACACCAAATTGAAGATAGTCATAGAAACCCCACTCTTAAATATCTATCTCTCTCTCTTTTTTTTTTTTTAAATCAAGATCCATATATTGTTCACCTAGGAGACAGCCGCCCCATCACTGTTAAACAGATTCCTGGAAATTAATAGGTTCTTCTTTTTTGTCCAAGCTCTGTCCTTCTACAAATTTTGTGCAATGCGGGTCAGTAGTTTTGCGTAATCCTGCTAAAAACGAGTAAACCAACAGATGCCGATGAAAACATAACCGTAAAAACGAACCAGCTTGGAACTTGTTTAAAATACAACAGCTGAGGGAACTCGACCTCAAACACCCACTGGTGCAAAAAGTGGACTTTCTATGGAAAAGTTCAGTGTTTTTTCTCAGTTACTTCAAAAAATTAAAAAAGTGAATATATTACTCGGCTTGTGTTTGAACTAGCATTGCATCTGCCCATTCTGCTGGAGCTGTTGATGCACAAAATCACTTCATCTAAATGAGTATGTTCTTTTCTTCTGAATATGCCCAGTTTATAGCAATGTCTCTTCAATGTCCATATGCATACAATAATATGATCATTCTAGGGTAAAATTGCGAGCATCTCCTTGTTGCTAAATCCAATTTCACAGTACTGTGTGGATTGATGAGGTCATCAGAAGCAGGTGTAATGTTAAAAGGCGAGTGTCTGTGGTTTGATGCAGCCTCAGGTAAAGTGATGCTCTTGACAAAAACACACATTACATTTTAACAGACAAATTTAGTACTTTAATCTCAGCGAAAGTTTTTTTTTTTCTTGCAAATTTATGACTTAATCTGACTTTTTTTTCTCATAAATTTGCCACTGTGAGAATATTTGAGTTTTTAATTTTCACATTTCTTTATTTGAAATATTACCCCCCACACCTTGTCTTTTTTTTTTTTTTTTTTTTTTTTTTAATCAAAAGTTGCCGTAATGCTCCCTCATATGCCTTTGTAAGTGAAACCTCAAATCCTTTCTGAAATGAATATTGGACAAATGTTCAGTTTTAACTTCAGTTCACACACTCAGACACTTGAACAGAGGCGGTTTGCGCTGTTCCTGAATAAAAGGGTCAGTTCTTGTGGGGATTAATACTGTTGCTACTCAGCATTTTTGTTTCGCCAATATAATTCTGTTTTTATTTAGAACTTGATGTTTCTAAATGCTTTGTTAAAAATCTGACACTCTTAAACAGCAATTAAGAAAAACATCAGACCTGATCTGTACGTCAAAACTAACCAAACTTGGCACATGCGTAGTCAGCGTAGGGGGAAGGTTACTATGGCAACCACCACCTAATTTGCATATTAACTGCTAATTAATTAGGCAATTGCACAAACCTATTCGGGGCTATAGTACTAAAGCTAAAAACGAAAAATTAACTAGAGTCTCCAGATTTTAAGTATGTGATGGATTAGACGACAGGACGCGCTCCCCCATAATCAACATCTGCATCTGTCAGGTGCAGTTTCAATTTTCATGAGTTGTCAGTGGTAACGATCAAAATGGAGCTGAGAATAAAAGACATTTAAAATTGAATCATAGACTATATTGGGCTTGTTGATGATATTCTGATTCTCCATTGAAACGGTGCCGTTTCCCCTTGTGCGGCGCTCAGCTGGACCTGGAATACAGCTACGGCGGCCTGTCAGACATCGTTCAGCTGGACGGCCCTGCAGACGACTCCGACAGCGACGATGACGGCGGCGTTACCCTGGAAGACAACGACTTTCTGGGAATAATCCACGCAGAGGCCATCAAAGCTCTGCAGGAAAGGGAGGGAAGCAGCGACGCTGACAGCATCTCATCCAGCGGCGCCAGCGGCGCAGCAGATGAACTCGCTCATGTCGAGGAAGAGGTACCGGCTTTTATTTTCATGGCGAACTCAAAAATATGTTGAAATATTGACTTTAAACACTTTAATTGTCTGTTTCCACTTGCTGTGTTAGTGTTTCCTAAACTTTTACATGGTTGTACACCGTTTATCATCCCCTGATGAGGCCAACGGGCCGGAAACAGTCAGCGTCCATCTGTCTGGACTTCCGCCTGTCCATCCTTCCTGACATCCATCTCCACAACTCCAGGGCCCAGAGTGACCACACTTCACACATACGTGGCTGTGTTGACCTGCCCTAATTTCCATATTTAATTATGTCACAGGGTCACTAAGTGCAAAATTTACATTTTGGGCTCTACGGACCTAGGCTTTGGAGCTGGGGCTCTGAAATTTTATATGTGCCTCCTACACCATGGGGGTCACCGTACAGTGTACCGAATGACCTGACCTTGACCTTTAAGATCGGTAGGGTTGGAAGTTGGGTATCCCACTTACTATCCTTGCAAATGTTCATATGAGTAACCTTAGAGGCTAGAGCAGGGGTGTCAAACTCGTGCCATGGAGAGCCGAGACCCTGCTGGTTTTCTCTGCAACAAGCAGATTGTTCTGATTAGCTCCGCCCCCTGATCGCTGACCAATCAAATCACCTGCTTAGTGACTGGTTGGAGAGAAAACCTGTAGGGTCTCAGCCCTCAATGGCATGAATTTGACACCTGTGGCCTAGAGTGACCAAACTTTGAGTACTCCCACTAGGGGGAGCGTTACCGTGGCTACCTGACCTACTTTGCATATTTAATTAGGTCACAGGGTCACTAAGTACAAACGTCGTCTTTTGAGCTCTGTAGACCTATGCTTTGAATCTAGATCTCTAAAATTGTATGTGTACCTAGTCGGGCCCCGCCGGCGGGGGATTAGACAATTCATAGCTGCCTTGTTCATTTTGTTTAATTTTCATTAAAAAATTTCATATTAAAAAAAAAATATATATTTTTATGTTTTAGTCATTGTCTTGTTCATTTTGTTTTTTTGTAATTTGTTTTTGTTTATTTTGGTTCATTGTGTTTATGATTTTGTTCATTTCTGCTGATTTCTGTGATATTATTCATTTTTGTTTTTCTTCATTATTTTAATTTTAATTTTATTTGGTTGCAGTGTTATGTAGCTCAGTGTACAGATATTTTGTATTTTCTTTATTATTCTGATCACTTTTTGTCATTTTGTTCAGTGTTTTTCTTCATTTTATTTAATTTTTTGTTTATTTTTAATGTTTGTCTGATTTGCTTAGTTTGTTCCTCTTAGTCAAGTTTGTCGATTGATGTGGTTTTTATTAAAATTTTAATTCAACTTGATTATTTTACATATTTTCTGTAAATTTATACATATTTTTCCCCTAATTTCTGTGATTCTATTTATTTTTGTTGTTCTTGATTGTTTTATTTTATTTTTTATTTGTTGCATTTTTTCCATTTTTGTTTTGTTTATATTTAGTTCATTGCGTAGTTTATTTTCTAGATTATTTTATTCTTTTTTTGATTTCTTTAGATTACTTGGTTCATCTGTTAATATCTTGTTTTGTTTTTTCTTCACTTCTGTGATTATTTTGTTGCTTGATGATTTTCTTGACAACTCTGTTTATTTTTATTCATTTTCTGTTCATATTGTGGATATTATGTTCATTTTCCTGATTATTTCATTTATTTTTTTAAACTTCCCTGGCTTATGTGGTTTCTTTTCTTTTAGTCCATTTTTTTTCCGTTTTTGGTTCCAGTTTTTCTAGATTATTCCCTTAATTTTGCTCTATTTTCCTGTCTGTCTTTGTAATTTTTGTGGGTGTTTTGCATATTTTATAAAAATTGTTTTGTTCACATTTGATCATTTTGTTACCTTTTTTAATTACTCCCTTGATGTTGTTGGTGTTCATGATTATTTTGTCATTTTTGTTCAGTGTTTATTTTCTTTCTATTTATAATGTTTAGTTTATCTGATTTCCTTAGATTAGTTTGTTCCTCTTAGTCAAGTTTGTCGATTGATTTGGTTTTTATTAAAATTTTAATTCAACTTGATTATTTTATATATTTTCTGTAAATTTGTACATATGTTTCCCCTAATTTCTGTGATTCTATTTATTTTTGTTTTTCTTGATCATTTTATTTTTTATTGTGTTGCATTTTTTTCATTTTTGTTTTGTTTATATTTAGTTAATTGTGTACTTTCTTGATTATTTTGTCCACTTTGTTTATTACTTTGTCATTTTTGTTCAATTTCTTATCATCTTTGTTTTACATTAAGCTTGGATGTATTTTTGTATTTTTAATATTTAGTTTATTTTCTAGATTATTTTATTCCTTATTGATTTCTTTAGATTAATTTGTTCATTGCATCTGTTTTTTTATTCATTTTCTGTTCACATTGTGGATATTATGTTCATTTTCTTGATTATTTCATTTATTTTTTTTTAAACTTCTCTGGCTTATGTGGTTTCTTTGAGTCAATTTTTTTTTCCCTTTTTGGTTCCAGTTTTTCTAGATTATTCCCTCAATTTTGCTCCATTTTCCTGTCTTACTTTTTCTTTGTCATTTTTCGTTGGTGTTTTGCATATTTTATAGAAATTGTTTTGTTCACATTTGATCTTTTTTTTTTTACCTTTTTTTTTAAATTACTGCCTTGATGTTGTTGCTGTTCATGATTATTTTATTTTTGTCTTTTTTTTTTCTCAGTTGTTCATTCAGAGCTTCATCTGTTTTTTTTATGATTTTCCACTGTTCAGCCTCACTGAACAAATACAACACACAGGCATAGTCATAATGTCTTACATTTAAAAAGTAAAAACCTAAAAATACTGTGTTATATAGACCGAGAAGCCACATTTCCTTTTTTTTTTTTCCTTGCCTTGAGCTGTAAAAGTTTGGGGAACGTGTCTTTTATCAGCAGTCGCGATGGTTTTGCACATTTTCTCAGTTTGCTTTCCGACCCTCTTCTTCTGCAGGACCCCCTGAATTCAGGCGACGACGTGGTTGAGCAGGACATCCCCGATCTCTTTGACACAGATAACGTCATCGTTTGCCAGTATGATAAAGTAAGAATATTTTTCTTGCTGCTTCCCAATTTCTTTTTAGACTTCAATAAAACAACGCAGATGCTACAACCCTATTTCCAAAAAAAGTTGGGTCGCTGTGTAACATGTACAACCCCAAATCCAAAGAAGTTGGGAAAATGTAAGATGTAAATAAATACAGAATTTGCAAATCTCAAACTCATATTTTATTCCAAATAGAACCTAAACGACATATTGGGTGTTGAAAGCTACTTTTGAATTTGATGGAAGCAACTCATCTCAAAAAAGTTGGAACATGGGTGAAAAAAGGCTGGAAAAGTATTTCTCATTGAAATACTTCCAGTTATTGTGTTTCTTATTTTGGTATTTTTTGTTAACTTGATTATTTTACTCATTTTGTTGCTATTTTTGCTTAATTTCCCGATTTATATTTTTCATTTATGATCTACTTGATTATTCTCTTCATTTTGCCTTATTTTGTTGCTTAACTAGTTGTTGTCATGTTTTATATTTTATAACCTGCCTGGTTATTTTTGCGCCGTTTTTATTCACGTTTTGCATTTTTTGTAAATTTCTGATCATTTTGTTGTTTTGTTTATTGACTTGGCAATTTTTTATTTTTTTTTGGGTTCATTTCAAGCTTTTCTCTTCTACTCTTTCCACTGTGTATAAATAGTTATTTTCATCACAAATGTAACACAGACTAAAAAGTATTGTGTAAAACAGCTACACATAATGTTGACATAAAACTACTCAAATACATGTAGAGGAGTAAATGCACAACCTCTTGTCTTTTTGCCATTTTCATTTAAATAAAGGCTTCCAAATGTTTGCAAATGATTCCGTTTATTTTTAATTTATGCAGCGACTCAACCCTTTCGGAATCAGGGTGGTGAACCTCGTCTTTCTATTTCTTCCCGTGTTTTCGTGGTTGCAGATTCATCGCAGTAAGAACCGCTGGAAGTTCCATTTGAAGGATGGAGTGATGTGCTACGGAGGCAGAGACTATGTGTTCTCTAAAGCTGTCGGGGAAGCGGAGTGGTAATGAGCTTCAGTCTTTAGTTCTACTCAGCAGATCCGATAACTGCGTCCATTTAGGGGGAGCCAATGATTTAAAGGTTAAAACAATCTGTAAATTTAGAACTCGCGGTGGTTCATTTGTTTGGCTCCTGCAGCAGGCAGTTAAAACGCTGCTGTGCTAAATTACTGACACTTCCTTTGTTTTTTTGGTTTTTTTTTTTCATTATGTAATTATCAGACTCTGCTGCAACTCATTTATGTTGTTACAAGCAATTACCTGCGGCATCGCTTGTGGGCTGTTTGCTGAGGAAAACAGCATGACGTTATGTTTGTGTAGACGTACTTTTCTTTGTAAGTCGAGCAAATCAGCGTTTGACCTGGAGTGAGTTTCTGTTTTGTAATTATGAGGCTCTGATGTTGCGTTTAATTTCCTAAGACAGGGGGCGGCAACGGTCACAATCTAAAGAGCCATTTTGGGACAGAAAAAAGTGTCTGCAGCCACAAATCATCAAGCCCATCACCTACCACGTGACTTATGACGCGCGTTTTAGCTGACGACAGGTTCACATCAATTTGGTTATTATTTCATTCTATTTTTCTTCATTTTGTTGATTATTTTGTTAATTGGTGCTCATTTCTGTTCATTTTGTTAAGTTTTTGTTTTTACTTGTTTAATTATATTATTCATTTTTGTTCTGTTTGGTTCATTTCTCAAATTATTTTTGCAATTTTTTGTGGATTATTTAGCTCATTGATTTTATGTATGCTCATTTTCTTGTTTGTATTCATTCAATTGACTATTATGTGCATTCGGTTGACATTTACATTTTTTATACATTTTAATTCAGTTGATGTATTTTATTTTTGTGATTTTTTTTTTTTTTTTTTGTGTGTTAATTTTCCTGATTTTTTTAGAATATTTTTGTTCATTTAATTTGTTATTTGATCTTTTTCTTGATAATTTGGTTCATTCTGTAGATCACAGTCATCCGTTTTGTCCAAATTTTCATTAATTACGTAGTTCATTTTTTCTTTTTGTAGATTTTGTGCTTATTTTGTTCGTTTTAATTTATTATAATTAGGTCTGTCAAAATGAACACGTTAATCTGGATGACCCATTTGCATGATTAATTAGATTCAATTTTTAACACGGTTAACGCACAATAACTCATATCAAGGAAAAAGTGATGAAATCTTATGTTACATTTGACCCACGTCACTGCCAACTTCTTTAGTATTTACTGCGTCAAAGTCAATTTAAATGTAAAAGTATAAGTCTCTACACAGTTTGAAACAAACTATATTAGTTACTGGTAAACGATGAACCAAGTGTAAAAAAAAAAAAAAAAAAAAGCAAAAACATCTCAGAACATTAGAGGTTCTGTTAAGTTCTACAAAGCGGGTGGAATTTCCTTTAGTTACACAACTTTAAATTAGAAAAAAAAAAATACATACGGTATACCACTTACTTTACATAAAATATACATTTTAATGTAAAATAAGTAATTTTAGTTGAGTGTCTATATCGCCTTCTATCATGAGTGTTTTTGCTCCCACAATATTAAAAACAATCAATGGGTGTTAATGGTGATAAATCAAAATTAATCCAGTTACCCTGTGATTAGTTTAGATTAATAACAAATGGGTGTTAATTGTGACTAATTGAAATTAATCCACAGTGACCCTGTGATTAATCAGATTAAAAATTTTAATAGTTTGACAGCCCTAATTATAACGCATCACTTCCATCAGTGGACGAAGCCACCTGAGGGGGGGCTGAAGGGCCACATGTGGACCTGGAGCCACAGGTTGCACACCCCTGTCTTAAGACCGTAATGTTTTGTCTTCACCAGCGAAATGGGCTTCTTTTCTCTCCAATGCTCTACACAGTGTCGTGCCTTTTGTTTGTCTCTGTCCTCACCAAATGTAAAAAATAATAACTACATAATGCATTCTTTTTTTTTTTCTGTTTGTGCGGAACTAATACCAGTTGTACCGAGTGTAGAGTGCAAAAGAAATAATCGTCACAGCTGGAAAAAGTTGGCGAAATGGCAGCTTGACAGGCATGACAGCTTCAGAAAAACAAAACCCGCTGCGTTACTGTTGTCTTTACATTCTCACACACAGGCATCAGGGTCCCGACTCGTATTCTTTACATCCGTAATTCTGTACCAAGCATATGAACTAAAACAGAATACTGATGGAAATCTGTTGAAAAGAATACCACATAACACAGATGAGTGTTTTTTTTTTTTTTTATCTTGAAGATTTGAGGTAAACCATTTCAGAGGCATATTTTTTTTACAGACGGAATGAATTCTATTATAATAATTACACTCATACTGGATGTCTGGAAAAGTTTAGGCAGGCGCTGAGATTTGGCAGATTACATTTCTTAGCTGCCATAAAAAGTAGATGATAAATTGGGAAGAGTGTCAAAAACCACTTAAAGTCAGTTTTTGAAAGTCCTAAGTGTGGAAATTCAGGACATTCTGAGCAGCAGTGGCATCAAACATCAGAGATGTGGCTGTATTTCTGAGTGGTTCGAATGCCCCGTAGATGGCGCTAACGCTCATCAGACCGAACAAAAGCTAAGACAAAGACTTCCATTTGACCCCAGTTTCTTCATACATATTAAAGTCTTGACCCTTTATTAACAGAATAATTTAAATTCAACATTGATTTTAGTAGAACTAAATCTGTTTGCTACTCTGTTTTTTATTGTTTTAAACATTGTGCAATAATACTGACGATATCCAACCATGTATTCAGTTATGTGCTAAACAAAAAGAACGTGTTTTATATTTTAGACTGTCCACATTACACACCTTTTTAGCTTTGACGGCTTTTCAATCTCTCCTCAGATTCATGAGGTGGTTACGTGTAACGGTTCTCAAATCACAGGTCAGTTCACATGACATTTTTCCATCTTGATGCGCTTTAGACCATCAGTCATCTTGTACAGAGGAACAGCGGATACAGAGCTGGTTAAAAGTTCTTGAGATTTTTCAGATTGACTTTCATTTCCTAAAGTAGCGGACTGTCTTTTCTCTTAACTGAGACAACTGATGGTCTAAAGCCTGGGTTTTCAACCGGCCGTCTGTGAAGACGCTGAAGTCGAACAAGATTCCGCTGCATGCTGTTCGGAGCTTTGACTTCACAGAAAACAGGGAAACGTAAAAAGAAAATTCAGCTGGGACTGAATTAAATATGGATTTACTTTTGTTACTCACAAAGGAGGTGGTGAGGTACCACTGTGTTTCACGTGCTCGACACTTCCTTCAAATGAAGCCACACAACCATCAAAACTGTTGCAGCGTAAGGAAACAAGCTTCTTGAAGGCAATGTCATTTTATTTATATGGCACATTTCATACACAGGAGTATTTCAGTGCGTTTTGCATAAAAACGAAATTGAAAAACGGCTGAATTTGATGCATTAACAACATACAAGTATATGCAATATATGCTGCTTAATTTCAAATGACGGCAGATGCTCATGAAGAATCACAAGTGAATGAAATGCATTGAAAGCATCATATCAGGTGGTGCTTAGAGCTTCAAAATGCAAAAAAACCTCATACGGTCACAGAGCAACTTATTTTGCCAGCGATAGACGGGTGCAACCGTGACAGATGGATGAAGAATGTGCAAAAAATGTGAAGGCGTCCCGTCGTCGGACGGCGGATTATGAAAACGGGCGGCGACGTGAAAGAGCAGCCGAAACATCAATTCAAGGAATCTCTATTCAAACGGACACGTCCACAGATACTGTATCACCGCTGATGTGCAGCTGCTGGTGGTTTGTTGATGTAATGAATATGTGTAAGGAATGGCTTTTTTTTTTTTTTTAACAAACCACTGCCAGCGCAGTGATGGTCCCTAGATCAAAACTGGTTAAAAACCTCTGGTCTGAAGCACATTAAAAAGGTGAGAAATGACAAATTAACTCTTGACAAGACGCACCTTCGAACTGAAAACCATTTCACCTTGTGAATCCACATGTTCTGGGTTGTTTAATACTTTGTTTTCTACATAATTCCACAGATGTTGTTTTACAGTGTACTGCCTTCAGTATTAATGTACAATGTTGAAAATAACAGATTAAAAAAAAAACATGGAGAAAGCGTGTCCACCTTTGCCCTGGTAGTGCAGCTTTACAAAAACTAACCTGTCATTAGTTTTCCTTCCCATGTCCATACATCTGCTTCTGAACACTTCAAACTGCTGTGTAACAATTCAAGCATTGTCTGTCGTCTTCACTTTGAGGTATGTTGGTCCTGATGAAGTTCTCCACATCGCACGTGACTCAACATCCGCCATGTACAAATGGCAACCATGGCCTCAATTTTGAAGAATGCAACATTTTTTAGCAGCACGCAGAGTTCAGTTACAGCTAGAAGTGGATTGTCATGTCGTGCCTTTATTTAGAATACAACCCTTCATTTTCATGTGGTAAGCGTAAAAGTTAAGCGAGTGAGGTTTCCTACTGGATGTTTTCTGGGCACACGTCAGGTGTGACGCCAGCGTTTGCGACCTGTAGAAGTCCGTGGTGGCGTGACAGCAGCCGCAGCGACTCAGCAGCAGGCACACGTCTCTCCTGAAGGCTCGGGTGAAGATGGTGTACAGGAAAGGGTTGCAGAGTGAGTTTATGGGATAAAAAAGGATGAGGAGGATCTTGGAGTGTGAAACTGTTATGAGGGGCATACGCAGCGCTGCAGAGATGGCAAAGAAGGAGATGGGTGCCATGCAGACAAAGTCGGTGAAAATGAGCACAGCCATCCGCTTGGCGATCTTTGTGTCTCCGTTGCGCGACGAGTGCTCTGGGTTGTGGACACTCAGATAAATGCATATGTAGCAGTAACAGACAAATAGAAAGGCGATGACGTTGAGAATAAGTGTAGCCACAACGTAAACCTGAGAACCCAAAGTGTCGATGTCCATCGGCAGGCAAATACTCACTTTGCTGTAACTGCTGACTCCCACAAGAGGGAGCAGAGCAACCAGCAGAGAGAAGCCCCAGCCTGCCCCCATCATGGCTGTCACATGGTGCATCCGCAGCCTCTTGTTTACATGCATGGCATTGGTGATGGTGTGCCAGCGTTCAAGGCTGATCACTGTCAGGGTATACACTGACAGCTCGCTGGCAAACACTGTCAAAAAGCCTGCAATGCCACATCCTGGCCCCGTCTGCCAGTCTGTGGCATGGTTATAGTATTCCTGATGCGAGTGGAGATCCATGAAGGCGATCAGCATCAGGTAGAGCCCCATGCACAAGTCAGCGAAGGCCAGGTTACACATGAGAAACCTAGAGATGGTTAGCTTATGGTGACTAATGAGCAGGATGAACAGGACAGCCAGGTTACCAGCCACAGCGAAAACCGTTATTATCCAGGTGAGGCAGCGCAGAAAGGGAAAGCCCAGCAGGTCCTCACACGGGTTAAACTCATCTGGCTTTGGTGTGCATTTGACGAAGGGGTTGTTGGGGCAATCCAATTCCAGGTCGTACTGAAAGTTGATGGAATTAATACTGTTCTCACCATCTGCAGTGGGATCTCTGGGGTATACACAGATGTTGGCATTAACATAACAATCCCGGAAGGATTGATCTATAAAACTATCCACTTAAAGTGGGCAGTTACGTGACTTACATGTCCGCTTCGTTGAGATCACAAAGCTTTGTGTAGTTCTTAGAGGCACGTTCCCTTTAAAATGTACAATAAAGAACAAGGTTAGAGCACATAAGATATCAATACATCAACTTTTAATTAAGAGAACTCTCGGCTGGTCAGCACTCAATGGGCAGAGTTCTAGTTTTTATGCAGATGTGAGTGGATTTATTACATCCCTGGGAGCACTTTGACGTACCTTTGTTTCCGGCGCCATGTGTGGAAGGCGCAGCAGTGACTGGGGTAGGTGAGTTCAGCCTCCCGCAGTTCAGCCAGGTTGTCTAACGGAGGGAGGGTCTTCAGTGCAAAGGCTGAGCTGGCTTTCAGAGACTTCACCTGCCTCAACCCTTTATGGGGGAGGGAGCTCAGCGCTGTAGAGGAAACGTCCCTGAATCGCACAGAGAACAAAGATGAAGGCGATTAGCGCACACCCCAGTGCAAAACAGTGTTAAAATGGGGCATCGTACCGCCACGAGCCACTACACCGGCTTCAGTCCACCTTGTCTTGGGTTTCGTTAGTGATTAATGATTACAAAGCCGGTCCTTCCCTCAAGAGGAGCGTTCATTTGCAGTTTTACCGAAGGTGGTTAGAAATGCTGTTACAGGCAAACTGGCTCCTTCTCACACTGCGTTTACTGGCTGAGGCTGAACGTCCGGCAGTGGGTTTATTCCGCTGGTCACCAAGCTAAGATCCGGGTAAATGTGCTTTCCTTAAGGCTGTAAACATATTTTGAACGGAATATTCACATCCCACTGCGTTCAGTCAGGGTGCAAAAAAATTTACAAAATTCAAATGAAAAAAACAATCCAGGCAATGACTGAAAATAAAAAATAAAACGAACAAAATGCTCAAGAACCTGAACAAAATCATCCAAAAAGTAAACAAATAATCAAAAATGAAGAAAATAAGAAAATGAACAAAATCATCCACAAAAATGAACAAAAATATCCAAAAATGAACAAAATGAATTAGACGATGAACAGAAATAAAAGAAAAATAATCAAGGAAATGAAAAAAAATGATGAAAGATCGATACCATCAAAAATAAAAAGTCAGTACGCTAATCAAGGAAATGATCAAAATAATCAAGAAAATTAAGAGTTGTCCAAAAAATACACCAAAAAATGGCCAAAAATAAATAAGACAATGAACAAAAAATGAGAAGCTATGACAAAAATGAACAAAACAATCCAGGCAATGACTGAAAATAAAATGAACAAAATGCTCAAGAACCTGAACAAAATCGTCTGTATTAACAAAATTCATAAGATACTGAACAATGACTAACAATAGTGAGGAAATGAACAAAATAAGCAAGAAATCCTACAAAATCATCCAAAAAGTAAACAAATGATCAAAAATGAAGAAAATAAGAAAATGAACAAAATCATCCGCAAAATGAACAAAAATATCCAAAAATGAACAAAAATTATGAAAGATCGACACCGTCAAAAATAAAAAGTCAGTACACTCATCAAGAAAATGATCAAAATAATCAAGAAAATTAAGAGTTGTCCAAAAAACACACCAAAAAATTGCCAAAGACAAATAAGACAATGAACAAAAAATGAGAAGCTACGACAAAAACAAAAATGAACAAAATTGAAAAAACGACACTAAAATGAAAAGAGACAATTCACCAAAGAACAAATGACCAAAACTGAACAAAATAATACAAATGAATGAAATTGAACAAACGTATCGTGTCACGTTCCAGTGAAACGTCTGCATCGCTGTCAGCTGACGTCTGCTGGTTAGTACGAACACCCAGCAATCGACGCAAAAATGACTTCAATCATAATCATGTGTTTTTCATTCTCTTCTCATTAGACGCTGCTTTTTTCTCTGTTAGCGTTCACCGTAGAAATGGAAAAGCCCCACGCTGGCCTCACACGAGCAGAATGAATGAAAACCTGTGCTATTCCATGCATGTCAGGGCACTAATTCATAACTAAGATAATAGAAAATTTCTTATCTACAGCATGGCTTGCTTACATTTGGAGACCTTGCGAACTGGGTTATTTACTCACTAATCAGCATTCAGCAGCCCTGCCGGTTGTTTACACAGTCGGCCTGTCACCGCCCCAATGTTTATACAATAAAATGATAAACATTGTTATGAATATTAATCTTGCTTCACTGACCCAGTTCAAATATGTGTGATTTAAAAAAAAAACCAAAATGTAGAGAATGTAAGGCGGCCACATTAACAGATTTACTGTTTTTAGACGCTGCATGAATCGTAGATAAAAACAGAATACAAAAATTTGCAAATCCTTTTCAACTACAAAGACATATTTCATATTCTAGTTGATGAACTTTGGTGTTTTTTTTTTTCCTTTCAAATATTCAATCATTATTAGTTTTGATGCCTGCAACACATTCCAGAAGAGCTGGCACGGGGGCAACAAAAGACTGGGTAAATTGATGAATGGTCAAAACCACACCTGTGTGGAACATTCCACAGGTGAACGGGTTATTTAGAAACAGGCGAGTCTCATGACTGTGTATAAAAGCAGCGTCCATGAAAGGCTCAGTCCTTCACAAGGGACGTCCTTGTTTACTTCACCACGACGATGCCAAGACACATTCTGCAAGTGTCGCAGTGTGGCTTCGTAAGGCTTCGTAAGGCTGTTGGAGCTTGTTTTTGCAACCGGGGGATTGGATTGGACCACCCAGGCCCCTGCCTTCGGCTGCCACCCAAAACATACAGCAGCGGACCCCTACAGCCCTTCCTGCAGGTGTGGGGCTCACAGGAAGGCATCGTCACAAGGGTCTTCTGAATCACCTAGGTCCAGTTTGCCTTGGGAGACCCCACCAGGTGCAAAGTGCCCCTGACGACATAGCTCCTAGGATCACTCAATCACGCAAATCCCTCCACCACGATAGGGTGGTGATTGACGGAGGGGGTGATGCATTATGAAGCACAAAATACAACAACAGAGACCCCAGACTACTAAGCAATTGAAGTTGTACCTCAAGGAAGAATGGGATAGAATTCCACCTGCAAAGCAAAGGTCTTCAGACCGAGAACTTCTTCCAGACTTTTGTTGCCCTGTTCCAACTGTTTTGGGACATGTTGCTGCCATCGAATTCAAAATGAGCTAATGTTTTCCATGAAATTGTATAACGCCTCAGTTTCAACAGCTGATATGTTGTTTATGTTCTATTGGGAATAAAATACGGGCTTATGAGATTTGAAAATCACTGCATTCTGTATTCATTTACATCCCAACTTTTTTGGAAGTGGTGTTGTTAAATTTAGTTTCACGCCCAGATGCTGTGAAGGTCTACACACTGGCTTTTTAAATTAATAAATAAATGCTCGGACCAAAACCTGCCCAGTACGGTTAAAAAATCATCTCCTCAGGGCTGAACACGTTATTTTCTGATTGAATGAAGTCAATGAAAAATCTGACCGAGTTGCCAGAAAGTGAGACCACAAATTTGAAACACAGATTTCGATGGATAATTATGTTTGACGTTCACTTCATGCATTGTTTTATACGGAGCTTCTTTTAAATTTGATATTCGTGTATTCACAATTTTAGATGTTTTTAAAGTTTTTTTGGGCTGATGGATATTGTGACTTGTTGCTGAGGACAAGTAACGTGGACCTTCTAACCACAGACCGTACATTTGAACAAAAAAGATAAAAATGTGTTCTAAAAAATAACATCAGTATCCACGGTTCCTTTAGATTTAACTTTGTAAGTACAGTTAGGCCCAGAAATGGACAGTGACACGAGCTTCGTGATTTGGGCTCTGCATGCCACCACACTGGATCTGAAATGAAACACCTACAACAGAACTGAAGTGCAGACTTTAAGGTTTAATTCAAGGGGTCGAACAAAAATATATGATTAAACATGTGGGAATTGTAGCTATTTTTATACAAACGCTCCTCGTTTCGGTGGCTTCTGTCTGTGACCCCACAGGTGACCCAGTGCCTGCCCAGGCCGTCACACGGCCTCCACCATGCGTTACGTTTTTCTTCCCATCATTCTGGTGCAGGTTGATCTTAGTCTCATCTGTCCAAAGAACACAGTTCCAGAACCGGGCTGGCTTCTTCAGGTGTTTTTTTTGGCCTTTCTATTTCTGAGGCTGATTAGCAGTTTGCTACTTGTGGTGAATCCTTCGTATTTACTTTCATGAAGGCTTCTCTTTATGGTCGACTTAGATACTGATCTTGAACAGTGTTCTGTTTTTCTTCACCACGGAAAGGACTCTGCGATCATCTGCCACTCGACGTCCAGGCCTTTTTGAGTCCCGAAGCTCACCAGTGCACTTTTTTCTCGGAACGTACCAAACCATTGATTTGGCCACTCCTAACATTTCTCAGGATGCTCCGTTTCACCTCCTTTCACCTCCGCGTGTTCACAGCAACAGCTTCCACACCTGGAATCAACTCCAGAACTTTTAACTGCTTAACTGATGACAGGTTAATGAGGGAAGAGCTCTTGCAGCCTCGTTAGTTTTTTTTTTTACAACCTTCTGAGTCAACTGTCCAATTACTTTTGGTCCCTTGAAAAAGAGGCGGCTACGTATTAAAGAGCAGTAATTCCTAAAGCCTTTGGATGTGGATACTGTCAAATTACAGCGAGAGTCTGCACTTTAAGCCCATATTGATGATATAATTGTAATATGTTTTTGTAAACAGCTAAAATAATAAAACTTGTGTCACTGTCCAAATACTTCCGGGCCAAACTGTATGTCACTCATGATGAATATCTTAATTTTTAAAATAAATGAGACTTTTCTGTTTTGTCCCTACTCTGGAGAATCGGTGATTTATTAATCTGAACGGGTCACTTACAGAGCGCTCGGTCCTGTGGCTCCTTCAAAAGCATCTTCTTCAATGTGACTGAGGTACCTGTTGTCTCTTAAATTTCTGCAAAACAAAAAAATACTTTCACCTAAGTGACCTCACGCTTCACAGCGTAGTTCACGAGTTAACATTCAGTATTAAAAGAAAATCTGTAAAAACATGCAAATGCTCCAAAGTATTTTTCAAACCCCCCCCGCCTTTCAACTTGACACAGAGGCAGATAAGCATTATTTTTAGACCGCAGGTTGTCTGCGCATATCTCGTCTCCATCGACATTAAGCAGTAAGGGGCAGAGCAGGAAAACAACAGGGCGTCCAATCTTTGTTTTGTCTTACATAACGTCTGTTTGCTTTGTACAGTACAGTCAGTTTTCATGATTAAACAGGAGAAATGGCTTGCATGCGAAAAGAAGCGACGCTCCGTATCAACGGGTTATGATTTGAAACAGAATCATCCGAATGCTTACAATGTGTTCAGCTTGGTGCCGTTGAAGGCGTGAGATCTTATTTCCCTGAAGCCGTTCCTAACCAGGTTCCTGACAAGGACACAATGTTATGAATTTTAGTTTACTGTCAAAAGCACATATCACCAAGGCCAAAGAACTGAACATTCAGTTGCATAAACAGATGAGATGCATCAAAAAGACATTCCTAACAAATTGTTGCTGGTTCAGATGATGAGCTCAGTGAACGCAGCACTCACACGTAGATGTACTCCTCTGAAATGCCCTGGAAAGAGTTGGCAGGAATACAGTGGATCTTCATGTTGTCTGCCATGTCCCTGCACAGGGAGGAGATAACAGTCACTTTGTTTGGCCAAATTATCAGTTAGACAAAATGATACATATTCATACAAAATGGAGTAGTTTGATGAACTGTGACCCAGTGTGTGGAATCGTGGCGGAGTTGGTGGCACTGTGGCATTGACACATGAAGCCAAAACTGGGCCCAGAATAAACAACTCTGGCTCTATTTGTTATTTGAAATGGGGTCACTTACAGGATGACATTATGTGCCAGGGAGGAGACGGTGGTGAAGTCGGGGAAGTGTCTCACCCCGGTGTTGCTGATGCTCCTGTGAAGAGAAGCAAAGAGACGCGTGATGGAGCGAAGTATAAACGAACCAACACGCCGTCATCTCATTTCAATTCCATTAACACAGGTTGTGAACGTACTTTTGACGTCTGACGTTTCTCCACATCTTTGCAAAGGGATCTGCTTTTCTTTTACTTAAATGTAGATATGTAACATTATTTATATAATTATTTATTTTGTTGGGTTCTTTTTTTTTTTACTATTTTTAGATGGATGGTGTATGTACTGTAGGGTTACATTTTTAAAATTTCGTTGTAAATGACAATACACATATTCTGATTTTGACTGAAGTAGAGACATTATGTCCACACATGTCAGGAATCTGCAACCCGTGTCTCTT
>JAQQAE010001544.1:0-25100 GCA_029823295.1 Pseudamia nigra
TGGGGGGTTGGGGGGGGGGGCAATCAGACATATGTTGAAATATAATCTGCTTAGTTACCCATCAACTTCTGTGATCCCTCATCCTCATTAAGCTAAAATAACAGCCAGTCAAGCGAAAAAAAAACAGGGGTGCTGTGCAATTCTGCCTGAGTGGAGGATTACCTTTGACATGTATATTAATGATCACAAACAATACATGCCACCGGGAGGGGGAGGAGAGTGAGTAAAAGACTTGAAATGAAACAAATGAGGAGTTCGTAGCGCATACTTACAAAGCCGTATCCTCTGGATTTACCGGTCTGTCTGTCCGTTATCACCACCGCCTCGTCAATGTCCCCAAAGGCCTCGAAGTACTTTCGGAGTGAGGCATCATTCGTGTGGTACGGCAGCCCACCGACGAAGATCTTGGTAAAAGTGGTGTCTTTCTGAAGCGTTGTGGGATGCATGACTTCCAGGGCTCCGTTCATGAACTGGTGCAGAAGCATTGGTCAACCGGGAAGGAGGAGACCGCAGGCACACGAGTAAAAAAAAAAAAAAACAAAAACACGCTCAAAAATGGCCCAGCATCAGTGAAACCAACTCTACTTTGCGTTGTGGTGTCGTTTTCTTCCAAATTCGGAGCTACCTGACAACACCTACGTTCCACTCTGAGTCTCCGTTCAACTGGCTGTTGCTTCTTCGTAACGGGTGAAAATGTGCCTGGGCGTTTTATTTGCCGGAGCCGTAGCGCCGCCCAATCTTAACTCTTGGCCAATCAAAGCGGACTATGATTGCCAACTTAGGCAGCGGCTCCTCCTATTGGCCCGCCCCCCAACGCTGTGCTGCACCTGCTTTTGTCCTTTAAAACACAAAAGGGAAGAAGTCCGTACTGTACCGAGGGGCAAAAGGCGCGGATCTGACACATGGTGCATTGTACCGCACTAACGAGGAAGTTATCGAACCTTAAAGGAAATATATCATTTCCAGTTTTAATAAGTTAGTTGAATCTTCACATGAACAAATGCAATTGTTACTTTATATTACTTATGACTCACTTTTGCGCCTTGTTTTGGATATTTCCTTAATTTTTGTTCATTTTCTTGATTTTTTTAAAATGAAAAATCTCAAGAACTGCTCAAAACTGTCAAACACCATAATGAAACCTGTTGTCATGACGACCATCCCAAGAAAGGAAGACCAAGAGCTACCTCTGCTGCAAAAGAAAGTTTATTAGAATTACCAGCCTCAGAAACCGAGGATTGCTTTTCTCTTTACTTAAGTCATTCTTTCCATAATATGGATTTGTTCAGTAGCTGTAGTAGCACTAATAGGGCTATTCACTTCTTTTACACAAGACAACCTATGGCCTAAAGCACATTACAGTGCCACAAATGAACTCATCTGTGACTTGAAAACTGACCCTCAAACTTGGTCGACTAACAGTTTGACAATATGTTACACTGCATTTAAGATCCTTTTTTGTTGTGAATATGTTGATAGACCAAGCTCTTCATCTCAACTTTCAGAAATTTCCTCTTATGCAGGATCATGTCACACCTTCCCCCATAAAAACTACATCTTCCTGTAATCTTGAGTGCACCCTTAAGTTTTTTTTCATTGGTGTTTGACAGTAAACAGCCCTTAACAGCTTTCATTCTTCCATTTGTCTGGCTCTGCATCTGTACCTCTAACAATGACCATTAACGTGACCTTTCCATTATTACCCGTAGGAAAAAGAACCTGTTTGAGCTCAACGTATTATGTGCTAGTAAATTCCATAGTGACATTGCTTTGTAATTTTTTTTGATACATTTCTTCCTCTTATTCAAATATGTATTTTATGTGTATACTGCTAGAGTCATTATAACGCAACAATACCAGAGTACTGTTTCTGGTTACCCACCACTGCATATGTTGAATGAATAGATTTGCACAGTAACCTACATATTCTGTCCAGAAGAGTTCAAGACATATGAAGTCCACAGGGATGGCACTGTCAACCAACAAGTATCCTCAACTTCTCTAAAACAGGCTGTCTGAAGTGCAATACAGTGCCCAAGAGGACACTTTGTCTTATAACCTGGTCATAAAAGCAAATGATTTGCAGTTTGTGTTAACAGTTCAAGTCTTTGATGTGCATGGTGGATCATAGTCCTATTTTTGCCTGCCTCATAGAACCCAATTGCTGTTAACGGTTTATGTCCTGTGTGAACCTCAAATTCAAAGGTCAACAACAACAGGAAAAGCTTTGATCTGTTCCAACATTTGTGCATTTAGGGTCATAACTACAGTCAAACTGGATTCAGTTCTGTTAAGAAATTAATGAAAACTTGGAAGAAATCTGACAGAATATGTGCTCTGGCAAAAGTTGAGAAAAGGGGTTCCCAACCTTTGTCAGCTTAAAAAAAAAAAAAAAAATCAATGTGCGGACTTCTTATGATCCAAAACAACAAAATAAGATGATTATAAACTAAAAAATATATTTTTTTGTCAATTAACCCACATATCAAAACACTGTTATGAATTATACTCTTTACATGTGAAAAACAAGAACTTACATTAAATCAAAATGAAAAAATGGGCACTAAATCAAAAAAAAATTGAGAACAAAAAAATAAATGAACTAAAACTAAGAAAATAAAGAAAAAAGTTATAAATGAAATGAAAATAATCAAGAATAAAACAAGAACAAAAATAATCAATAAAGACAAAAGGTAAAAAAAACCCGAAAATGAGTGAATGAAAACAGCAAATAAAATGAAAAACTCAACACTCAAAACAGTTAGACAATTCATAAAATAACAAAATGAACACATGAATAAATGATCAAAGTGAAAAGGAAAGCAACAAGTCAGTAAAACAAAACAAAAAAAAAAAACCTAAAGGAAAAAACAAAAGAACAATAAAATGAACAAAATAATTTAATAAATGAATGCACAATAATCAAAAATTTACAAAAACAAAGAAAATAACTGCAAAGGCTCTGTGACCTATACTGGGCCTTGACCCTAAGTTTGAAAAGCAGTTGTTCAGAAGTAGTTAACGGGTCAGTGGTTAATATTTCTGTTCTTCGTTGTGGATTAAAATGTACCAGTCATACTCCTATGAGTAAACCTTGGAGTTTTTGGACTGTGCCATCATATGTTCCCGTCCCTGGTGCCTTGGTGTTGTCCTGCTAAGTAGCTGAGGTCAGGTTAACGGTGAGGTGATACTCTAATGACCTCAATAAACCGGCATTTAATTCACACCTTCTCCTCTATGAACTGGTTCACTTTTCACACAAGGCCTTTGTAGCAGCCCACGCTGCCTCATTCATATCCTCCTGATAAATCCCCCTTTTCCAGCTGTTTCCCTGTCAAAAGAGGTTAACCTGGATAAAGAGCCCCGCCGTCCCGCTTTGATCTCATTTGTCCTGCTTAGCTCCGACTCTTTCTACACAGGTACGCTAGCAGTCAAAAGTTTTCAACATTGTATATCAATAGTGAGGACACCTAAACCACCAAACCCAGAACATGTTTGGTGGTTTACATTGTCCAAAGTAGACACATTTATCTTTAATGACAGCTTTGCATGATCTCATCAGATTCACAAAGCAGTCCCCTGGATGAATTTGTGCTGTTTTGTTACATCTTGACGTGATTTACACCGGAAGGGGTGGATACAGAGTCAAATCAGAGCCTTATTAGTGCTACTACAACTACTGTACAAATCCATATTAAGGCAAGATCTGGTCAAGTAAAGAGAAGTCTGGCATTACATTAAGAAATGAAGGTCAGTCAAAAAAAAAAAAAAGACAAAAAAAAAATCTCCAAAGCAGTTGCCAAAACCAAATAATGCTACAATGATAGTGGTTCTCTTGAGGATTCCCGTGTCTGACGCTGGTAATTCTAACACTTATCTTCCTCTTAATTTTTTAAAGTAACAACGCCCGTCTTTTCTCTTAACTGAGCATTTCTTGCCATAATATGGATTTGTAAAGTAGATGTAATAGCACTAATAGGGCTACTGACTGTACCCATCTTTCCTCTGCACAAGACATTTGATGGTCTAAAAGATATTAGGGAAAGAAATGGCACAAATTAAAACTGTTCCAGGAAATGCAAAGTTGTCATCAAAACTAAACAGTTACTTTGACCAATCCAAAATATAGAACATGTTCTGGGTTGTTAAACACTTTTATTCATTTACTAAATAATTCCAAACATGTTCTTTCATAGTTTGGATGTCTTCAGTATTAATGTACAATGTTGAAAAATAATAAAAAGAAATAAAAACCCTAAAGGAGAAGACACATCTGCTGTAGTTCCTCAGGTATAGAAGCAGTACTCCACCTGCTGGTAACACTGGGTAAAACAACCAGAAAGGATTCAGATGTAACCCAAAGTTTATGTTTTTGATTATTGGGATGATTTCAAAGTCAGAGACCCACATTAATCACGAGATTGCGGTAAGTTAAATGTTTTGCATGCACAATAAAAAAAAAAAAATCATGACTCCCTTACAAATACAATATGTTGTCTTTTAACCATCTGTCTTCATGGGATGCAAATATGCATATTGAAATAAAGAGTCTGCACTTATTTATTTTACATCCAGTTTCATTAATAGACCTAACCATGGAAAAAACAGCCAATCATTAGAAAAAGAAAAGTCTTTGGAGAGCTGTAAACAAAAAGAGCAGGGCACAATATAGTGAAGAAACATGAAGATGAATGACAAATAAAATCCCTCCCCTTCTATGATGACCTCTAAGACCAAATGTCACGCAGCTGTCATCAACACCAGGTTGGGCAGGCCCCTCTGATTGGTCCATGCACTGTACGCAGCATCGCAGCATTGGTCCAAGTGTTTGACGAAAGGAAGGAGTCTGTCTTGGGCGTATACACACACTAAAGCAGCAGGTCTTCCGCATTTCCCCACAAGAGATGCGACTTGGCACGATGAATCTAAAGACAGGAGGAAGCAGTCAGTCACAAAGAATACTTTGGTGTTGTTCAGTTTATTTGTGAAAAGGAGGTTCACTTCTTTTGCACAACAGTGAAGAGTCACTCTTCAGCACACAGAGATCAGTGTTAACTACTGTTACTTCATAATTGTCTTCATTGCAACCAGCAGAATAAAATAAATAACCCAGAAAATTTTTGTTTTGCGAAATACACTACCAAGCCTCGCTAGCCGACAGGTGCTGGAAACATAAATGCTTTAAAAAGCCAGTGGGCCTCACATCCTGTGATGTTTATTTGCACAATCCAGTTTCCACAAAAGGTGTAAAACAATAGAATCAGAATGTGATGACATGAAAAAGCACAAACTGCATTTTTAAGTGAAAATGGCACAACCATATATCACATGCTGAAACAGAGATAAAAACAGGCTTTTGAAAATTGTATGTTCATTTTGTATTTGATGCCTGCATTCTTACTTGCTTAATGCAGAACTCCACCTTCTGAACTATTTCCGGTCTCCATTGTGATATTTCATAGATATTTCAAGTGCCATTTTCAATAGGTGCCAAGTCAGAATTGTGGGCAGGCCAATTTAGCACCCAGACTCTTTGCTGTTGGGATACATGAAGAATGAGGTTTGCTATAGTCTTGCTGAAATAAACACATACTCCTATGAATGGGGCATCTACTTGACAGCATATACTGTCCGACTCGTCAGACCACAGGACAGTTTTCCACTTTGTCCATCTTAAATGAGCTTCAACACAGAGAAGGCAGCAGTGTTCTGGTTTTTATACGGTTTCTTCTTTGCTTGGTAGTTTCAGCTGTCATGCAGGCACAGCGACAAGCTGTGGTCACAGACAATGTTTTTTTGGAAGTGTTGTTGAGCCCATGCAGTGATGTCCACTGCAGAGTGATGTCCCGCTTAAATGCACTGTTCTCTGAGGGCCCGAGATCAAGCTGCTCCAATATTGGTATGGACCTTATTGCTTGTATACAGATTTACTCAGATTCTCAATTTTTAAATTTATTTTATGAAATGTAGGCTATGAAGACACTAAATTATTTGCAATATTATGAGAAACAGTATTCATAAATTGTAGCATATTTGCTGGCACAATCTTTCACAGAATGGTGAACCGCTCAGCATCTTACTTCACAGCCTCTCTGGGATCTGTTCTTCATATCCAGTCTTGTGACAAACCTGATGAAAGTTAAGCTTATTGCCTTTTCCAGTCTTCACTTGCCAATAATTATGCTTTTTTGAGACATATGGTGCATTAAATGGGCTTGAAATTTTCAAAAAAAAAAAAAAACAAAAAACCGTCTCACTTTCAACATTTGATACGCTGCGTCCTATCTTCAATTACACTGGTTTCAGTGCTTGGAAGCAACTCGACTTTTTTTTTGGAAAAAGGCCATACAAGGTAGTTCATACTCACTGCTAAAGCATAAACAGCACAAGCCTTCAAAATTACTTCACTTAGGTCAGTACAGCACCTTTCCCTCTGAAAATGCCTATGCGTGGCGGTACCGAGATCTGAATCATGTCAGTATCCTCTCTGCCAGGGACCACAGGGTGCCTTCAGAGGCCGCAGCACGAGTCACAAGGGCATTGAGGACGTAGGGCAGCCTCATCCAGTGACCTCAGTCTCCAGGTTTAAGGAAAGCGGCTGCCCTTCTCTCACCATTTCTTGTTTCGAGGTTTCAGCTCCTCTGCAGCATTCCTCAGGAAGATGTAGTTCTTCTTCTGGGGGTTGTAGTACTCATGGCCCTGCGTGAATCACACAAAGCAGTAACTGAGACAAGGACACTACGTTTGCTCAATGTTACTGCACAGCTTCCATCAAATATTTCTTCTAAATTTAACACAAACATCTCTTGAAATAAAGAAAGGACACCAAAACAAATGAAAGGGCTTATTTGATCACCTGTGATTGCAAGATATCTGCTGCAATACACGGACAACAGACTTTGGAGTGGTTTAAGCAGTCAATACCCCATGCCAATTTTTCCAAGTAAACTGGTTCATATGCTTTCCAGTTCGTGTGTTGACACACCAGGTATGAGGAGACAGACATGGGATTGTGAAAACATTATCTAAAAGAAAAAACCCTGGTGAATAATTAGCTTCATGTCCCTTGCCAAAAAAGAAGAATTCCAGCCTCCTTTACTTCCTGCTGCATTTTATCTTTATCATAAACAGTCAGATTTTCAAAACTGTGTATGGACCACTGGTGTGTTTAAAGAAAATTATTTTTATCATCCTAAACATTTCAGTTTTTTGTTCCATGTGTTTACGTGATATTCATACTGTCATGATCAAATAAGCTACAGTAACTAATTTAAAGCCCATGGTATTTGTCAGAGTGCAGAGAAGAAACACCTCCTACCTTGGACCAGTCGTAACTGGAAGCATATGCAAAGATGTTGCCATTGTGATTGAAGCAGCACGCTGTAATGGGCTGATCCAGCTGCTCCGAGGTCTTCAACTTGGTGCGGGCATCTTTATCCCAGAAGCTGAAGCGTCCATCTGAGCCCACAGTAGCCAGCGTGCCATGGACAGGATGGAAGGAGATGGCGTTTACCTGACAAATTAAAAGGAAACTGAGTGGACAGACAAGCAGCAACACAGCTTCACTGGTTGTACAGAGTCACTCTGCTGTAAAGAATTACTAGATTCGCATGCACATTCATAGCTCAGTGAGAAAGTTGAAGTTGCAAACGTTAGAATTTTTTTTCTGTTATTGAAAATTTTAAGTCTGTATCTTCTGACAAAATGTACATCAGCTTCTGTGTAATAAAACTTTGGTCAGTTGAATTTTGTGGGCAGCAGCTTGGATGCATTTGTAGAACTTCTGCTGCATTACCTGTCGATTTGCCAATATCACATCCTTAATTATCTAAAATCTTGCCCAGCACTGACTTCTTAATAGCCTAAGTTTTTAACCTCAAACATTTTACATTAACACTGCATGTAAACTATATATTTGATACAAGAGCTGTATATCTCACCGCAGTCTACTTTAAGCCATAAACTTCTCATTCACTCAATGTATTGTATTAGAAATTAAGAACAACTCACAGCATAAATATCCTGTGGAGTGGTTGTGTTGGTACCATTGGACCTGTGGCACTTGAAGGTGAAGTTGTCTTTAGCTCTGAAATACAGAATAGTAGTATCAGTAAAGATGGAATGAAAACAATGATGCGTAATACTGAAAGTGTTTTGTTCTCATTAAATTTAAGAAAACACTGATGTTTCTCAGAACAGGAAGGCCTATAAACTCACGGGTTTGGGGGGTTGATGTAGTGAATGGCCACCCTGCCTTCAATACTTCCCAGTGCAAAGCCTGTAGGTTTATTCTGCTTGTCTTTGAATATGGCAACACAGCGGTGCTTCAAAGAGTACACGTGTACAGTCAGTCTTAGATGAACACAGTGTGACATTTATGCATGTAAGTGTGGAAAATCACACATCATAACTTCAAATGGCTAAAAAGTTAGGGCTGGAACACATGGAAACAGACAGAGGTTCTACCTGATGTTTAAGGGGAGAGTCTATTCTGCGAAACTCTGAAGGCTGGTTCTCCAGCTGGTACACTATTAGACCTCTCTCAGCTGTGGCAACCACTGCCATGGGGTACACCTGCACATTTGAGTCAACACACCAAAATGTACAACCTTATGAGCAATCAGCCATCAGCAAGCTTTAAAATAGAATGGCCTTGTCAATCAACTTACAACATCTGCACAGTAGCATCTCTCTGGCATCTGCAGAGACATCATGGGATTGGGAGAACGGGTGTCCCAGAACTAAACACAGAAATAAGAGAAACTGTCTCTGAAGCAATGAAGAAACCAACTTTTGGAATGTAACTACCCATTTAATATTTAAAGTTGTTTAACAAATGTACCTTCAGTGTTTTGTCCCAGCTACCTGTCATGACACAGCTGTAGTTGGGTGCTTTTATCCAGTGAATTGCCTTGATTGGACCATCATGCTGTGAAAAGAAAAAGGTGGAGATGTGAAATGGTACAGCCAAATTTTACAAACACAGAGTCTGGCGAAGAGCTGCCATCCAACCTGTGCAATCTGCATTGCTTGATTGCTGTTGAGATCCCACATCTTGGCTGTCTTATCACAGGAGGCTGTGAATACTTTACTTCCATCCTGATTTAAGACAAAAAGCACATCAAAAGATTATCCTACACTCCACTAGACCCCAGACAGTATGGGTATCAGTATGGTGAAGGACATCACGTACGTCACTCCAGCATGCATCCAGCACCGGTCCTGTGTGCATCTGTTGGGCTTTGGGAACAGTCTGTCCATTGTCCTGCACCTCCCAGCAGCGGACCTGAAGTCAGGTGGTGTGCAAGGTTTAATCTTTACCTCCCTTAAAAATTCAATAGTGCAGATGTATTCCTAAATAAAGACTAGCTCAGTAAGTAGAGCTGGGTAGTGCATAAAATTATTGTTTTGGCTTTTAGACTATGACAAAGAAGTGAAAACCCAACATTTGTCAAAGTTGACTTCTACAGCCACCTCAGTTTCCTAGAGTGCAAATATAAAGCAAAAATCTGACATTCGTAATGTGTTTGTTTTTAAATTTTATTTTAAAAAGCTTACATTTCAACACAACTTCAGCTGTAATAAATATTCCAAAAGCTGAATATCAAAAGGCAGCTTGAAAGATGATAATATTTAATTCCTAAAGAAAATCAAAGGTGAACTAATAATTATTTTTAAAAAATGTGTACTGATTGTGAATACTCTCTCTGGCTGTTGCCCATCAGTGGTACTTTAACAATCAGCAGGCATAACGATTATTAGAAGTGTTGTTTTTGTTAATGATTTGATA
Organism: Pseudamia nigra; assembly: GCA_029823295.1. Taxonomy (NCBI): domain Eukaryota; kingdom Metazoa; phylum Chordata; class Actinopteri; order Kurtiformes; family Apogonidae; genus Pseudamia; species Pseudamia nigra. The sequence continues at coordinate 9,791 of JAQQAE010001544.1, forward strand.
TCACATGTATACTGTGAATAGTTTTAGTAAAGAAAACAGTTTTGTATTTATAGGTTAACATGTCATATGGTAAAATGACATAAATGCCCAAAACCCTTTTGGAAACCAACCTCCACTGAGCATACATTATAACTGCATTCCATATTCAAATAGACTATAATCTTTGACTTCCTAAGTGAGTCTATGGTAAATCAGTACTATGACACTCACATCATTTGCCCAGGAGCCTCCAATGAGAAAATTTCCTGGCAAAGTGGGAGGACTGAAAGCCAGGCAGCTGATGCTGTCATCTGGTGGTGAAGTCACCTCCACATCCTACAGAATAAGTCACAGTCCTTTATTAAGATTTCAAAGACGGCACAGTTTCATTTCAGTAAGCGAAATTAACAGGTAACACTCATATCAGCTTTTCAGTCATGTACCTTCATGGGATTATGAGTATCTGTCGTCGTGCTTCCAAAAACACCTGTCCCTCCTGTTCCAAACCCAGAGTTCGTCCCAAATAAACTCATAACGCATTAAAGGCGCTGCTGATGTAGGACTAAAAAAGAAAACAGTGACAGTTAGGTTTTCAGGCGAGTACTATGACATTACAAGTAAAACGAGTCAAGGGAATATGTAAACGCTAGGTAGTTAACTTTCATTCACTGACACAGTGCAGCAATTGTTTTTTTTTTTTGCTTCTGAGCCTTTTAGAGCAGGGATCTGCAACCTGCGGCTCCAGAACCACATGTGGCACGTTAGCCCCTCCCCAGTGGCTCCTGTGGCTTTGTCCACTGATGGTGGTAACATATAATGAATCAAAATTAACAAAATAAACACTAAATCAACAAACTGCACCTAATTACAAAAAAATGGACAAAACTGAAGACAAAGATGTACAAAATGGACCAAATAATCAAGATCATGAACCAGATCTAACAATATAACTAATAAAATGCTCAAACGTGAACTAAACAATTAATACAACCAAAAAAAATGTTGGCCATGTACTTGAGCAGAAATAAGAAAATGACCAAAAAGAAAGCAAAATAATGAACACAGTTAAGACAAAATGATCCACAAAACAATCAGGAAACTGAAACGGCAATACAGTTTGCAGAATGAAAATGAATAAAAACGAACAAATTATGTAAATAACCTAAATAATGAACAAATGTCACAAAAGTGAACGAAATGATCCACAAAATTATTCAAAATAAACATGAATAATGGGGGAGGGGTCAACAAAAAAAATCTCCTAAAGCGATGAAGAAATGAACAAAATAATCAATAATAATAATAATCAAGATGAACAGAAAACAATGACATGAGACACAAATCGGTTTTAAAATGTGCTACAAATGGTTCAGAGATTTTCTGCGGGGTGGGGGTCCATAAATGGCTCTTTACATTGAAAAGGAGCAGATTTATAGACACGATCAGACTGTAAATAAGAGAACGCGATGTGAAACACACAGCACAGAAGCTAATGCTAAGGCTAAACGCGTCACAGTAACAAGACAAACACACAACGCTGCAGTTTAACCCTGTGAAACATTAAGGTAAATGAGGTCACGCATTTCACCAATACAGAGATTTAAAAACAACATGATTATGAAACGGAGTAAAGTCAGCGCGTTGGTTTGAAAACACACTGTGGCCCAGGAAGCTGTTCAACATCACACTGAAATGCGCTGCAACGTTTCCAAACAACAGTGTACGAACAAAAACACCGCTTAATCACCGCATGGATGTACATACCGCGAATTCAGCTAAATACGCCCCCAAAAAACGGTTAAAGTCTAAAAATGCCAAAATAATTTGGCGCAGCAAAAATGTGGCGCTTGGTCTGCGGTTTAGCGTCGCCTTTTGATGACGTGGACCCTTCCCGACGATGACCACTAGAGGGTAGCATGCCACGCAAAGATACATTTGGCGTTTAGTTGAGACCATAAATCTTAAAAGATCCTCATTTCACAGCATTTGAATGTATGTTTTTCTGTAAAAGCAATAATAATAATACGTAATTATGAGACTGAAAACTGAACTAGAAAAGAAGTCTAAAAACTAAGCAGACTACAATATTAACAAAATGAACCAAATAACTAGCAAAACAAAATGGATATAATAATCAACAATGTCAACAACAACAAAACTGAACAACATATAAAAAAGTTTAAGAAAGAAAAGAAAGGAAATGTTAACAAAAACAACAAAAAAATTAACAATGTTTACAAAATACTAAATGATGTGGTGACCAAATTAAAAACCTCTACAACAACAAATTTGACTAGAATTGTGCAAATATTGGCATGTGCAAAAACAGTGACAAAAGATAATAGGGTGCTGGGATTTTTTGTGGACATTGTGTGTTAATGTATCTTGTCTAAGGTGTGTAGGAGAACATTCATTTTTTTTTACTTAATTGACGTAAAATCTCCAAAACAAGATAAAATTCAGCATTCTATGCTTTTCCTAAATAACAGCTGCACAATGTACTTTAAGTATTAAAAAATGGTCCCTGAACTGTGTGCTGTGTTTACACATGCCGTTTTGGATTCATAGTAAATTCTGTGTTCATGCACAGGTTAGACTTTACTCTTTTATGTGTTTTGAGCTCATTTGAACTACTTAGTCTCATCTACTGTAGGATATTAACATTCCCTAAGATCATTAACTTTTTAACATTGCTATAGGAACAGACAGAGATTCTGATTTTTTTTTTTTAAATCTGCTTTCAGGAATTCAGAAAAACAGGCCATTGAAAACCACTGTCAGTCCAATCCAAGAGTGTTTTAATGAGCTTGTTTAGCTGAAGAAGCTGCAAGTTTTAAACTCAACTCTTTAAGGAATATGTCCTTCACTGTATGTTAAACATAAAAAATCAAGACATTATAATATGATAATAAGGAAGGATTTCCTTTTGAGATATAGAGGAGAAGATATAGTTAATAGAGATAGAAGAATAGTCAAATTTAATACAAATTGTAAGTACAGTCTTTCCAAACTTAGTTGGATTCTACCAGTGACGGTATCTCCTATAAACACATAATGCTTGTAGGTTTGGTTTCTTGTATCAACACAGTGTAGGAGATGTGTGACCCCTGTTAACCTTGAGCGAAGGCAGGGTCATCACAGGGCTGACACATAGAGACATTCATGCCTATGGACAATTTAGAGTGACCAATTCACCTAATCCCCTAGTGCATTTTTTGGAGGAAGCTGGAGAACCCGGAGAGAACATGCAAACTCCACACAGAAAGACCCCACCACCTGGTGTTGGGATTGAACCCAGGACCTTCTAGCTGTGAGGCACGAGTGCTACCCACTGCACCACCGTGTCGGTGCACATCCATCCTTCTTAAGAATCCTTGAGCAAAACAAAGTGTAACAGCCTTGAATAGTTATTGTGTCAGGACGCCATGATGTTTATATGAGTTTGAAGTACAGAGAAGACACTTGAGTTGAAGCTAAATGTGTGCAGGAATGAGTCATGTGAAGCTTGGGCCAAATCCAGTGAAATGACTACTGGTGCTCGTCATGGAGCTCACAAATTGGATTGTTCCTTATAGTCAGAGCTGAAAAATATGCAGAGAGAAAAGCCCATTAGTAAATGACCAGTCAAGCCTTGTGTAATCTGTACTCCAGTGTTGGATTCCTACATTATCATTCATCACCCACCCCCTCACCTCTCTATTTAGGTCGACTCAGTGAAGTGCCTACACATTGTTTAAGTAATTCGGGGCTATTGACGTGTCCCATCTTGTACCTGTGCCGCCCCTGTTGATCACTCTACGACTCCTAAACAATTAGGGTGGGCCCGAGTTTTTTGTTTGAGTTCAAAGTAACTGTGTTGAAGAAAGGATTATGGGATTTCCCCCTTTCTTTCTTACCTTTGGTCTGATCAGTTAACAGAGTGACGAGGCAACTGCAGAACATAAAGCGCATTATATGACAAAGAACTTTCAGTGACATAGATGAGGTTGACGCACGATCACTGAGGAGCAGTGATGGGCTGGTTGCCATACTTTATGTAAAAAAAAGGGAGACCCTCACTGAAGCACAAGGAAAATGCATCCTCAGACATTAGAGCTCAGTTTAATCAACCAAACAAACAAAAAAAAAAGAACAACAACACAACACATCTATCTAATTAGCAAGACAGAGAAGTGTTCTTGATTGTAGGACACGGATCCATTTAATTGGCTCACTACAAACGTGGTTTGTCCCATTCTGAGCCCCTGCGCCCCTCCCCTGACACCGCTCCTCAGTAAGGACATCCTCAAGTTGCCATCTGGAGGCGCGCACAACGGATTACACCAAAAGCCAGTGCGTAACTCCGGCTTATATGATAAATTAATTGATAATTGATGAATTCAGAACGGATATAGTCTATGTGAGCGTTTTTCGCGTTTAACCCCGGCCACAGCTTTTCAGATGTAACATTTCATCCAGTTTGAGCCGTGCGTAAAATTGGACCAAAATGGAGCCAAGTGCGTTAATGAAGACAGTGGCTCTTCTCTCTTGTTGTTGCTGCGTGTTGAACACACACGTGGCTTTTTCCAACTTCTCACTGGACAACGACGTGCGCTCCAGCTTTATCCACAGGCGCTTGAGGAGCCAAGAGCGCAGGGAGATGCAGCGGGAGATCCTCTCCATCCTGGGACTGCCGCATCGTCCGCGGCCGCATGTGCAAACTAAACGCAACGCTGCCCCCATGTACATGCTGGATCTGTACAATACCATCTCAGATCCACCCGGGTACTCGTACTACAAGCCCATTTTAGCGACCCCAGCGTCCCCCGTGGTGACCCCGCAGGACAGCCGCTTCCTGGATGACGCGGACATGGTGATGAGCTTTGTCAGTCTCGGTGAGTGAGGCAACGTGACTTTTCTATTTATGATTTATTTAACTGATTTAACACGGTGGCTGTTTTAATTCATGTGACATAATTTTGTCGCTAGTTTTACTCATTTTTGTTCATTTTCTTGTTCATTGTTTTGCGCAGGTATTTGTTCCCTTCCTAAACATGTACAGACAAGGCACAAGTTTGTGCATTAATTCTGCACCAGGACCAGACATTTTGTAAAATCATTTTTATTCAGTGTGATGAAAAAAAAACTGCACTTCTGCTCAGTCACATTTGGCTACAGCTCAATGAGAAGGAGAAAAATGAACAAAAAATGAAAAACATAAAATCAACCAAAGCGTCACTTAAATTAACCCACAAGGACATAAATTACAGTACCACCCAGGGCACAGTCAAAAAGCTTTCAACTTTGCTGTTATTTGCAAAATCATTAGCAAATTCCTCCTTTTCAACAAAATTGGCACTTAAAGCCAAAGTCAAGCGCCCCAAAACTCTTCTCCCTATGTCTTTAAGGGTTAATTAAAAACAGAAAAACAACTAACCAGCTAAATTGAGCCCGAAATCAACCAAAGAGACAACAAAATGAGCAGGATAACCAACAAAATTAGCAAAAATTATCAAAGTAATAAAGTAAATAAAAAAGGCAATCAACAGAATTGATGAAAGTCAACAATACAAAGAAGAAAATCTTCAAAGTAACAAACCAAATCCACGAAAATGAACCAAATAACCAGAGAAATTGAACCTGAAATCAACCAGAGAGACGACATAATGAGCAAAAATGAACAAAATGATCAAGTCAGAAACCAACAATAAAACAAGATAACCAGCAAAACAACGAGGAAAATGAGCAAAAATGGTCAAAATCATCAACTAAATTGACAAAATGAACAGATGAAGCAATAAATCTTGCACTAAACAAACCTTGAACAGTGTCAAACCTCATGTATTTTTACATTTATCTGTTTTTCGATATGACACTGTATGTATGATAATTAATGTGGCCTTTACATTATTTATACCTGTAGATAAATAACCTGTCAGACTGCAATATTTTAGTCCATGATGAATTCCACTTTATGAACTTTCTCACTATTTGAATTTTTTATGGCATATTCCTTTAGTCTTACTCAATCAATTATTTTTCTGAGTACTTCCCCTTGATTATAAAGTAACAATACTTTACTCACTGACCAAAACACAGAAATGACCATAAAAGATCCATAGATGCCCAAATAAAAATATTTCCCAAATGTTCAAGTGAATCCTACATCCTTGAACATGAATATGTGCCATTACTTTTTTCATGTTATTCACAGTTGTGTCCAGTGTCTTGATTTTCTGTTATTATTTTGTAAATTGGTGAATATTTTCTTTATTCATTTTAAATATCATTTTGTGTATTGATTTGTTTTGTTCCCTTTTTAGATAGTTTGGCTTGTTTTATTAATTTTCTGGATTATTTTGTTGATTTTTGTTCTTTACATACCGGTAGATTATTTTGCCAGTTATATTCCTTTTTTGTTCAATTTCTTGTCTATTTTGATCATTTTCTTTGGTTCAGTTTAGTTCAGTTTTTATTTTCTTTAATTTAGTTCTAATTCAATTAGATTCTCGTAGTGATATGGATCATCATCTGAATCCAGAAGGTTTTTTTTAAAGGATTCTCCATCATTGTGAGATTGGGCCAAATTCACCATATTTCCTTGTAACGCCATGATTAACACCCAGAAAATTTAGCCAATAAAACATAGGATAACACCATAATAGATTGTATCAAACCACAAAGTTTGATCCAGATATGGGCAATATTCCGAATATCGTGATCCAGAATGCTTATACTTACAGGGGTGGAGGAAAAATAACTACTGTAAGGTAATAAATAAAGCTATAGACATGAAACTGACACCAAATTGTTGTGGAAAGTCTGCTGATTGCTGATGTGCCCACGGATTTGATGTATCGATGCCATTATGGAAATATTATTGAACTAATAATCATATGCATGTGAATCAAAATGCTAATGATAGGTTTTCATGGTAGGAGCTGAGCCAAAAGGCAAAGCTCTTGATTTACTGGTCGAATCCTACCCTCACATATGGTAATGAGCTTTGGGTCATGACCGAAAGAACAAGATCCAGGATACAAGTGGCCGAAATGAGTTTCCTCTGCAGGGTGGCTGGGCTCAGAAGCTCAGTCATCTGGGAGGAGCTCAGAGTAGAGCCACTGCTCCTCTACATCGAGAGGAGCCAGATGAGGTGGCTTGGGCATTTGGTTCAGATGCCTCCTGGACGCCTCCCTGGGGAGGTGTTCCAGGCATGTCCCACTGGGAGGAGGCCCTATGGAAGACCCAGGATGCTCTGGAGGGACTGTGTCTCTTGGCTGGCCTGGGAACGCCTCGGGGTCCCCCCAGAAGAGCTGGACAAAGTAGCTGAGGAGAGAGAAGTCTGGGCTTCCCTGCTCAAGCTGCTGCTCCTGTGACCTGACCCCACAGAGAAGTGGTAGAAGACAGACAGATGGTTGGAGGTTTTCATGGTCAACGAATTATGAGGGTCAGATAATTGTAAGAATACTAACTTTGGGTGCAATAAATTAATAAATGGGCATAGGTCCAAATGACAGTGGTAGATAATGGTATTTCTTTTGCCTTTTTTCACATTTCTGACCAAAATGTAACACTATGACCATTTTCATAACAACCCTTTTGGCATTATTGGATCTTTTTTTTGCTTATTTTGCTCATTTTCTTTCTCATTAACCTTTTATTCATCCATCCAACCATTTTCAGCTGCGACGGCGGGGTACACCCTGGATGAACTGCCAGTTCATCGCAGGGCGGACACAGAGTCAGACAACCAAATATATACAGAAAGTGCACATAATGTTTGCCTTAATAACTCACACACCAGAACAAATGATATCTGTGATGCTCAGAATTTGTAGGGCGCCCTCCCAAACGTTCAAATGAAACCGACCTCCTTGAGTTTGATTTTGTGCCATTAATATTGAGATTAAATCATATATTTTAAGCACATTGCTCACCAAAGACTGTAAACACTTTACACTTTCTGTCCTGTGTCTTGAGTTTACTTTAATCCAACCACATGAACTTATTTGACACCTTAATTGTACAAGTGAGAACCTTTGCTGCCGTAACGTCCTTCACACCACACACAGCGTATGAGCAAAGCGAGTGTGTGGCAAAGTGGCTCTCAAGTCACTTTCTTCACTTCAGATCCAGCTTTACCCATTCTGAGTTGAAAGTGTTATGACAAGGGAAACGTATCAGATTCCTCCAGAACCCCGTTAAAGCTCAGGGGACCAGCTTTAGCCCAGCTTTGTGTCGCATGACTGGGACCTGGGGGGCGTTTCTAAAGCCTCAGGGAGCGCTAGATGCTAAGCTCCTGATACAAACTGCCTGTAAACACATGTAATTGCTGAGATAATCTCTGTGCAGGTGTTTGTGTGTGTGGGTGCTGCAGCGTGTTCTATCGTGTGTATTTCTTCCATTATTCTGGTCATTACTGTACATTTTGTTTCATTTTTGTCTTGATTTTCTGTTAACTTTTGTTAATCTGTGGATATTTTCTTTATTCATTTTGTTAGTTTTCTGGATGATTTTGTTTCTTTACATAGATTGTTTTGCTCGTATTGCTAAATGTATTCTTTTTTTGTTCAATTTCCTGCCTATGTTGACCATTTTCTTGATTGTTTAGCAAATTCTTGCCATTATGAGTGTCTATTTCTGAGTGTTGTGTTTGTTTTTTTCCCTTTCTAGATGTTTTTTTCCAATTTTGGTTCACTTTGTTGATTATTTTGTTCATTTTATTTACAGTTTTGTTCATTGTCTTGATTTCTTTCTACATTCTCTTTTTGTTTTTGTTAATATGCAGATATTTTCTTGATTAGCTTGTTATTTTGCTCACAATTTTGCTTTTATTTCTTAATTTTTTGATGATTTTGTTGATTTTGTAGATTTTTTTGGCTTGTGTTGTTCATTTTGTGGAGAGACTGCTCATTTTGTTGATAATTTTGTTCATTATTGTTGGTTTTCTTGATCATTTTTGTTTATTCAGGTTATGTATTATTTGTGTATTATTTTTGCTGTTTTTGTTGCTTATGTTGCAAGTTATATTCCTCATTTTGTTCTGCTTCTTGTTTATTTTGATCATGTTCTTGATTTGCCATTTCTTTCTCATTTTGTGGGTGATTTCTATAAGCTTCTTGTTTATTTATTTCATTGTCTAGATTGTTTTACTCATTTGGGTTGATGTCGTTGCTTATTTTGTTCATTTTGTTGGATTATTTTGTTGATTTTTTGTTATCTTCATAAATCAGTGCAAAAAGGCACAAATTGATTCATGTACTGTATGTATTTGTCCTGTATTAAGCCATTGTGGGAAACATGTATTAACAATTCTCCAGAACCACAAAAAAAAGATGTTCAGTGCTGACATTTTCCAGAAGGATCTAGAGAGATTTCACTAAAATTGGGTTCACCAGTACTGTGTGCACATTTAAAAGTATGCAATGTTAGCATCCCAGCGTACCTTAATTTATATTAATAATGACATTTTTGGTTTTGAGTCTATACAGGGTAATAAATTGGTGACATTTTCAGTAAGTACATCCATGCATTCTTTAATTTATTTGAATTTTTTAATTTGATCCTTTGATATTTCGCTGTGGCGACCCCTGGGGGGAACAGCCGAAAGGAGAAGATCAAAGGAATTTGTCCCTTGTTGTGAGGGTTGTGTCAGGAAGGGCATCCGACGTAAAAAAAAAAAAACCTATGCCAGATCAAACATGCGAATCATTGGTGTTTCGCTGTGGCGACGCCTGAGGGGAGCAGCCGAAAGGAGAAGAAGAAGAATGACATTTTTGGTTATAGTTGGGTAAATCTGTTAAATGTATACATTATTTTGATCATTTTTGTGAAAATTTTGATCATTTCTTGATTCATGATTTCGCTTGTTATTATTTATCTCCTCAATTTTTTTTTAGAATATTTTGTTAGTTTTTGCTTATTTTGTGGATTATTTTAATTTTGTTGATTTAGTGGATATGCTGCCCATTTAAACAATAAAACAAAAACGAATGTATAATAAGTACAATCATCATCCTTTTACCACATCTTACTATCTTTTATATGTAAAGAGTAAAATCCATACAATTCTGTATGGATTAATGTAGCCAAAAGTAATAAATGTACATATTATTCCAGATTATAATTTTTGCTCATATTGTCACTTAGTTTCCACATTTTGTTCATTTCAATGCCTGTTTTGTTCATTCCTTCATTTATTTTGTTCATTTTCTTGATTATTTCACTGGCTTTTTAATCCCTTCATAAACTAACACAAAAAAGGCACACAATGACCCATAAACAATTCATCAGGCTACAGAAATGAGTTTGTGGATTCTCAAAAAATGTTCCAACCCAAACTTATGCCTTTGACCTAGTGCCCTTAAGAATGAGTCAAAACCACTTAAAGACGGATGTTTTCATTCAGTTAAACATGTTGTTGATATAACACAGCAAAACAATCAGAAAATATAGAACGCTCGATTTTACATCCCCGGTTTTAAATGTACTGTGAACTTTAAACGGACTAATGAGATGTGGAAACATCATCTCTGAAAAGCTGAAGCAGATTCATGTGGTTCCACATCTGAAGACTTTGATTATAAAGAGGAAGGAGGAAAAAGGACAATGTGTGTGTTATTTCTCTCTTAACCCAAATGGCCCACATTCTGCTGGAGTAATTCTATCTTGGTGGTCCCCGAGTGATCATTTCAAGACCAAACTGGATTATGGTATTTCCCTTTCAAAGACCACAGCTTCCACTCAGAGGGACAGCTGCTGCAGAGTCGCACTGCCCTGTTCTGACGGCACATCTCTGCAGGTGGACATACAGCAGTAGTATCGTGATATTATTGGTGGATATGCACTAATATCTCCCTCAGGAGGGAGAGAAGGTTGTCCAATAACTAGCAGGTTTGAGGTTGAAATCCTGCTTCATCTCAGTCATTGTCGTTGTATCCTTGGGCAAGCTGTTTCACCCACTCTGCCTTGTATAAATGTGAACGAATAAATGTTTGGTGGTGGTCGGAGAGGCCAGTGGCGTGAATTATCAGCTGTGGCTACCGATGTAGTTTACCACCACTAGGAGTGAATGATAGATACAAATCCAATCCATTATTAATAGTACTGTGATATTATTGGTGGACATCCACTTATAGCATTGTGATATCCCTCTAAAGCCTAATTTTTTAGACCCTTAATTCATCAGTAGAATATTTTTTTTCCCTTAAAAAACATTGTATATAATAAAATAAATCCAGGGCACTGACAGTTCAGCAGGAATTAGAAGCATCTGAGGAATTTCAGAGGCCAACCAGCACAACATCCTCCTAACAGGTACATTTTTGCATTTTCTAAGAGAACTTTTTTAACATTTCTTAGAATTTTCAGGCATTTTTTTTAATATTTCAGGCTTTAAAAAGATATTGGACACACACTAATAATATCATGGGGTTATTGATAGACATGCACTCATACAGTACTATTGTGATATTATTGGTGGACATGCAAATAGTATCATGACATTACTAGTGGCCATGTGCTAAATAACATGATATTGGTGGACATGCACAAATAATTTCACAATATAATTTCTTATCTGCCTTTCTTAAACTTAGGGTCAGGATTCAAAGTCAATTAAAGGACCTCTTTTTACTATATCTTTGGATTACACTTTTCCCCCTACACTTATAATTTTAAGTTTTGTTTGTTTTCTTAATTATTTTGTTGATTTCTGTTAACATTACTTCATTGTTTTCTTGATTTTATTTATTATTTTGTTCATTTGCTTGATTGTTTTTTTTAAATTCCAGGTTATTCTGTTGTTTTTATTTATTGTCATTATTTTATTTTTTATTACATTTTTTAAATAATTTGATTTCTCATTTTGTTCTTCATCTGGATTGTGTTGTTCATTTCACCCATTTTGCTGACAACATTAAATCAATAATAAAGAAAACGCTTAAAGCCAAACTTTTGCTTTCATTCACCTTATTGTGCCTTTGTGGATTTTCGAGTTTGAGTTGGTCTCGAGCTGAAAAGGTTTATGAAACACTATTTTCTGTGACTTTCATCCAGCGTTTTTGCACTTGAAGCTGCTTTTGGTGAATAGTATCCTCCTATTTTTATTCATTTGACATCACTTGTCTCCGTCCTCACTGTGCATACATCTCACCACTACACACATGTTAATACTTGTGGACCACTACGTATGTTTACATCTTCTGCAGCACCAAACCACATGTCAGCAGGAACCATTTGTCTCATTGTCATGCAACATTACACAAGGCAGCTGCTATTGCATTGCATACTTTCATACACAACAACTCATGCAAAAAACAGCAGCACAGAGGCCCGACTGTTATCAGTCACTGTAGCTTTTTACAGTTTTTCTGCAGCTTTATATAATTAATTTACTGCTGCTGAAGTCTTTGTATGCACATGGCTTCAGTGTGGGCTTTCATCAATGACCAAAACACCTGTACTGCATGGGTAAAGGGTTAATACAAGATTTTCCCTGGCTTTCCTTAATAAAAGACTCAGTAGGAGGCATGTTGCTGAAGAAGTAGTCTTTTATTTTTTTTCTGTTCGCCCTATTAAGCTTTTCTGCAGTTTGCATAAGCAGATCATTCTGGGCATTTGTTGTGACCCACCAGAAAATCCCATTAACCTTCTCATTACTCATATTGCCGCATGTGCAGAAGGGTTGCTTTCTGAAGCTGAAGTTGCAGTTTCAATGGGACGTCCCCTGATGAGACACCTTTCCCACGTGTCTCTTCTTAAAAACCACATTAAACTTATGCAGATATTTGTGGAAGGTTCATAATGTTTCACTTTGTCATTATACAAGCACAGTGCTATATTATGCAGCAGTATTTGACATGCAGTGGTCTCCATAATGTTAATGTAAGCAATTTGATATAAATTCACTGATCAATGCATGAAATAACAATAATAACAAGAAGAGAAAAGCTTGATTAGTAAATTCTGCCGAATCTTGCTTCAGTGTTGACGTCGTGTTACACCACCCATGTTGATTTGTCAAGAAGAAAAAAAAAATCATACTATACTATTGGAAAAGGGTAATGATAGCTCCATGGCTGTGTGGCCCTGCACAGTCAGAAGTAATCTGAAGTGTTGAAATGCCTCCCAGGGGGAAGTTTGCATATCTGAGGTCTGATCTCTGCAGCTAATGGTCCCTAACGTAAACACACCAAGTCCTTACAAGCAATTATTGCTTTCATAAAAACACCCCTTGTTCCATTCCAGCATTTAATTGCGGTAAAACAAATGACTAGCAGGGTTCAGAATGCACCGCTCTTTACGATGAACAAGTTTGTGTGTTCGTGTGTCGTTGGAAATGTTTTTAGAAGACTGAGTCAGTTTTTCGTGCCATGTCCCAAAATGCTGGGTTTCTAGTGTTTCGGGACTGAGTGTGTGGTTGTTAAAGTGCTGAAACAATAGTGGACCATCAGTAGGTGCACAGGGTGAGGTCATGGTGTTTGCCAGGATGTGTTTAAGAGCTAATTGCTGCTCTGCTGAGCATACCTTCACCCGAGACCTCCACTGCTCTTTCCAAGGACAAATACATCGACTAACTCTGTAAAAACAAGACACTGGAAAGCTGCAGGAAGCTCTAGGGTGTCTCTGACCACCCTTCTCTTGGAAAGTCTGAGCTGGATCAGAGCTGGGTGGAAACGCCAAAGCGCCACCAGCTACTGCTTTACTTCATCCTGAATGAAATGACTGGACAGAGATCATGGCAAAGTGATTAGGGAGGTGTGGGTGGTACAGACTGCGGTAGTTAAGTCACACATGAATTTGTGAGATCCTCTATACTTCATATGAGTGTGTTTATAAAAGTACACTGGCTGCTGTGGTTTTCCGGGCAGTGCCTTAACAGGCCTTTTCTTGTGGTCGGCACATGTGTGCAATTTAAACAGGGAGCCAAACTGAGCCCTCGGTGGGTTTTTTCTCTCCCACATTGGCATGTATGGTAGAGTTAACTTAAGTGATGTTTAGATCAATCACTTCACTCATGGAGGCAGGATGTTTCCTATTTTTGACACAGAGTGGCACACATTAGAGAATTGTTTGGTTCACTAGCTCATTTTTCATCTGATTGTACTCACTGCGGTTGGCCTTTTTACAGCTTTTCCTTTTTGAGGGTCAGATGCATTATTGTGTGTCCGCAGGGCATAAAATACTTCAACTGACTATTCATCTTTGAGTGACAGGATAGCCTGCCCTTCCACCACCTGGATTTAACTACCAAAATAGGTCAACACCTTACATTGGATAATTACGGCAGTGATTAAAATATTTCAGCTGCAAAGATTTAGTTTTTTTTACCCAAACTGAGGCACTGAGTAGCTTCTCATTTCTTCTTCTTCCATCAGTGGATTTTTTTTCTTCAGTGATGGTATGGGCACACTCCAAACACCAGGATTCCTGGGGCTAGAGTTTTGAAAGAGTGGTTCAGGGAGCATGGATTTGGCCTGAACAGAGTCCAGAAGGTAGCCCTCCGAGAATCTATGCAATGTACTGAAGAAAAAAAAAATGCAACACTGGACAGAAACAAATTTTGTGACAAGATGATCAAAACCATGCCATGGTGAATGTGTGGAGGAATTAAAGGTAAAGGTGGTCCAACAAAATATAAAGTATGTGACTTCTTGTTTTGCATTGGAAGTGTGTTTTGATGAGGCAATAATCAACTTACATCTTCAAATCTGTCATCACTCCAAACAACTCTAACATTGTTTTATAGAAATACTACAGGTGTCTCACTTTGCAATATAGACAACCCAATCATTTTTCACATGCAGTTAGTGAGGCCTGGACAAATGATTCATAACGTGACACAGACAAGTTGGGAGTTTCATTAAGCTTGGGCATAAACATACTTAGGGTGTACTCACGCTGGCAGTTCGTTCTGTGCCTGGGCGTGTTTCAGACCTTTAGCACAGATCATAATGTGGGTGCAACCGAGCCGCGCTCTGGCCCCGCGTTTCGGCCCGGATAGAACAGGTGGGCCAGGGCACGGCATGGTTAGTCATGCACGCCTACGAGCACGGTGACCGTACGTGACGATGATGAAAAATCACTGCGTCCTTCACTATAGTCATGTCAAAACAATTGTCGCGGCTTCACAAGTTGCTTTGATGCCGAGATCTAGTATTTGCTGGAAATTTACGCAGACACCTGTAAACAGACCCACGTCAACAGAACACAGATGTGTATTAGAAAATGTTTGAGTTCCCCCGTAGCCGTGGTTATCCTCCAACTACTGATCAGCACCAGGACAAGATGAAGAAGCTGCGTGAACAGCTTCTTCATCTTCATTTTGTGTTTATGCCTTATTTTGTGCTGC
>JAQQAE010001545.1:0-25080 GCA_029823295.1 Pseudamia nigra
AATATCAACAAAATGTGTAAACATAGATAAAAAAGACAAATTTCAAGAAAGGAAACAAAAATAAGTTCAAATAATACACAACATGTTAAGAAAAATTGACAAAACTTAGCAAAATAATCAACAAAATATCTTAAAAAGACTAAAATAGACAAGTAAGTGACAATGTATCTCAAAAATGAACAAAATGAACAAAATATTAAAAAATGAATAAAATTAGCTCAAATAAATATGAGCAAAGGAAACAAGATTTAGTTAAAATAATAAAACACAAAATATTAACAAAATGAACAAAATAGAAACATAAATGAAAAAAATAACAAATTAAGCAAAATAATTAACAATGCATTAACAAAATTAGTCAACCACAACACATAATAGCTATAATTTTTCAAAATATTTAAAAATGAAGAAAAATTAGCAAAATAATCAACAAAATATTAAAAGTGAACAAAGATAAGAAACTAATCACCTACTGTATATAAAAAAACAACAATTGGCTAAATTCAGTATATTAGGCTATAATCAATTAATTACACCCCACAAGTTACTCATAACTTAAGTGTTTACTCAGTACTTTTTTACTCTTACTCAAGTACTTCTACTTGAGTCATAATTACTGTATAATTTAGCAGTACTTGTACTTGAGCATCATTTCTGTTTACTAGAATACTGTCAGATACCTGTCATGGTCATATTGCGACTAGATGCGGTCAGTAAAACCTCCCTGAGTCTTGGATACACTTACAGTTATTATTCTAAACTTGCTTTTCTGTAAATAATGTTCCTTAATTTTGTAATTTACAGAGTCCCTGACACATGGGCATGTTTTTTGCATCATTCCCCTGGCTTCTATCTTTTTAAGTGCACAATGGAAAAAAGAGTTTCAGGCACAGAGTCTTAATGAGAAGCTTGAAATAAATGCAATGAGCCTTATCATAGCAACACATGCAGCCCCTGCGGTGCAAGGCGTGACAAGGGTTGGTTTGGGCATCATCTCAGAACCCCTATCACTGTCAGTGCATGAGTTGCATGAGGCTGGGCAATTAGTTAGTGAGTGTGAGTCAGTGAAGGCGAGAATGCACACATCCCCCCAAATCCAAGTGCACTGGCGGATTACCACCTGTTTGTGTGCCCTTGCCAGTGGGTCCTTCTTCGTTTGAAATTAGGAAAAAGGGAGGAAGGCTTTGATGTGTTTTCTCTTTTAATTGACTTCTCAGCAGTGGATGTGCAGTGTTTCACTTGGGAGACGCATCTCGTCAGTTTTCACGAGTGGCCATCAAAACATACTGTACATAATATCCATCATAAAAGGGCAGATTTTGCCTTTAGTAACATACTGCTATTCAAATTAGTGGGCGTGGTGTGCTAAAAAAAGCATACAGTAGCCCTACTGCCAGAGGTGGGTAGTATTCAAGTACAGTGGTATTCTGGCTAACGAACGCTTCTGGTAACAAAAAAATCCAGGTAACAAAGAAAAAAAATCGGCAAAAATTTTGTTCCGGCTAACGGGAAAAATTTGGGTAAGGCAAGAGATAGACCCAGAAGTGAACTATCACCTGGATGTAAACAGTCAACACAATAACATGTGAAAGCTCACATTAGATGGAATAGTAGGTGTAAAATGATCAAAAATAAAGAAAGAAGGAAATATAAGACCAAATGAATGAACAAAAGATTAACAAAATAATCAAGTGAATTAACATTAATGGACTAAATAATCAGGTAAATCAACAAAAACAAAACAAACTTAGCAAAAACGAAATGAGTAAAAAAAACAAAAGTTAACAAAAAAAGACAAAATCAAGATCAATAAAATAAAACAAAAAACCCAAAAATTAGCAAAACTGAACAAAATAAGAAACACAACTGAACAAAAGTCAACAAAATACACAACAAAATCAGTAAAAATAATCAAAATAATAAAAAAAAACAAGCAAAAAATGAAGAACACATAAATTTTGCAATAAATAAATCTTGAGTCTGGTTTTTTTTGTTTGAAAATATTTTTACATTTACATGCTTCTGCATCTGATATTATTGAAGACATTTAATGTGCCTGTGCATATGTAATATACGAGGCTACAACAAATTCCACATCATGAAATTACTCACTACTTGAGTTGTTTTTTGAAGACACTTTCTGACTCTTACTCAAGTACTTATTTTTATGAGTACTTTCACTAGCAGCACTTTTACTTGAGTACCGTTTCTGCGTACTGTGCTGTATGTCCTGTGTAATTATTGCATTAATCACTAACAGTCGTGGCAGCACTAAAAGGGGCTTCCAGCTAATGACCGGCAGAGGTACTATATACTGTAGTAACTGCTGGATGCCATATTGCCTGCCATATGTTTGAAACCACATGAAAAGCATACTGTGACACAAACTGAACGCAAATGTCTCATTTTACTGGAAAACACAAACCCAAATTGCCACCATTAGTAATGCATCTGTTTAAATTGCTGATTTATATGTTGAGTTTTATGATTGATGTGTACTTTTCAAATAAATATTCACATCGGTCTTGACATTGGAAAAAAAAATCCCTTTTTTAATCTGTGGCCTCAAAGCTACCCTCTTTAAGCATGTTGTGCTGTGTCAAATAAAGGATAAGTACAAGGCACAACTGTTGCCCCAGGCCAACAACCTGGTATTAGTCTGCTGAATCCAGCATTGCTTACAGAGATGAGGTGGTCACTGAGGCTTGACAGAAGTAATATGCCCTTTACACTCAACTCGGCAGTGTCACACTAACAGCCACATCCCTCCTAACGTCTTGCACCAGCAGCAGGGAATAACAACAGCTAAAGCCACAAACATCACAGCTGGCCTGAACAGCTCATTAGTCCTTCATTACGCTAGGTGACAAGGTGTCTCTGTCCTTTGCTGGGCACTGACTCCACATCCCACCCTACGCACTGGGGCTGAGTCGAGTGGGAGTCGAGTGGACATGTGACTGATAGGAGAAAGCAGGTAGAAAAAGAAACAGTAATGGGAAGAGGAAGGAACAAGGCCTGCCAGTCAGTACTGATCAAAGCGTGTATGTCCATGCATGTCCTACTTTGTTAAGGTTTGGTTACTTGGGAATGGCTCTACGGAGTGTTCAAGTTTGTGGAGCTCTGTAATAATGCAGAGATCTACTTTTAGTAACAAACAAATCTGAGAGACTTTGAGGCTTTTTGCAGAGACAACTTGTTCTGTGGAGATGCTGTCACTCACATAAAATACACTTTTCAAGGCTTGGAATTTTAAGGATGCAGGACTTCAAATAAGCATACACGACCTTGCCTTGTCTGCAATTTAAAATGCCATGACATTTGTAAAGGATACTTTTTCCAAACCAAACCCATAGACCCCACCGTATAAATAAATGATTTTGTTTGCCCCCCCTTTTACTTTTTGTTAGAAGGAAAAAGTCAGATCTCTCTGTATGTACTGATGGATTTGCAAGAATTTCAGATATCCAGGCAATTTATCTTCTGTTCTACCCACCAGAAACTAAAAATATCTACACGTATGTATCAAATATTTGACATGACACATCATGCACACTTTAGCTGCAATGTGTTATTCTTTGCTTACTAGTTTGGTAATTTATGTCAATTTCGTTTATTAATGTCTTGATCTTTTTTCATTTGATTGATTATTTTCATGCTTTGTTCATTTTATTGATTATTTTAGTCATTTTCGATCATTTTTGTTCACTTCACTGATTATTTTGTACATTTGTTTGTCATTGTTTTTGTTAATGCTTGTTCTTTTCGTGGAATATTTTGTTTATCGTCGTGCTTATTTTTCTTATCTTATTCTGTTTTGCCCTAATTGTGTTTATTATTTTGCTATTTTTGTTTATTTATTAGATTATTTCTTTGTTAATTTTGTGAATTTTGTTTTTCTTAATTTTTTGTTCATTATCTACCTCATTTCTTTTGTCTTGTTTAGTGCTCATTTTTTCTTTTTGATTTATTATTATATGTTACTATCATCACTGGACAGAAGAGCCACTGAGGAGGGTCCAGAAAGCCACATGTGGCCCTGGAGCAACAGGTTACAGACCCCTGCTCTAGAAAATCTTGTGAAATCTTATTTTGAAGTGAGTACACACTAATGAAAATAAAGTTAAATATTATTCTCCATTTCTGCCATCAGATCCTCATGATTACCCCTGAAATAATGGACACCAAACCTTTTTTTTTTCATCATTCAAACTTTTGATTTTGTTTCATGTCACAGGATATCTGCACATTATACAGTAGCTGATGAAACTTCAAATTGCCATATCCTATCTTACCATATCATATTCTTACAGATGCATTTCTTCCTTTCTTTCCTTGAAGCTTTGCTATTGTCTCGGTTTTGTCAGGACTATAATTTTCACGTGTCTCCACTGGATTGGGTGTGCATAATCGCACAGTACACAACTGAGAATACAAACAATTTGAAAGTGATGATCATCCTCTAGGCTTGTGTTTGAGGCAACGTCATGCAACCATATTTATCCAAAACAAAGTAAGAAAGGTTGTTGTGTTTAGATAATGGTATGTCTGCAATGCACTGACCAGAAAGAGTTTTTAAAAAAATTACTGCCAGAAAGAAAGTTATATGGATCAGCAGAACCAAATGAGACCAACTACAGAAAAGTCGGGGATAAATTATTCAAAAGTGCTGCAAATTTGACAAGCGGTGGACATCTAGAGGGAAGACAATGGAAATAAGTACAGGGAATATGGGCCTGTGACCCTCTAGCCTTTCTCCAAGTCATATCACCAGGTACAGGTACCAAGCAGTGCCTCTCCAGATCCTGGATGCGCATCGCTGCCCCTGCGCAGTCAGTCCTCTTGAGTCCACATTAGCAAGGAAGACAGGGTTGGCACAGAAGTAACCAGAGTTGACCTGTTAAGCTCTGTGGGAGATACAGTGAACCAGAACTGTGCCTCTACTGCGTGGCTACTCCGCTGATTAAGCCTATGTCTCTGAAGTATAAGGGAAAAGAGGCGAAGGAATAAAAAGGAGTGACCCTTTACACTGCTCGCTCCAGATTACGAGTACCTTCAAGCATAAGCAGCCGTCTTTCACTTTAATGACATTTATTTTTACATTTACATGGTTCTGGATGAGCCATTTTATTGATGACATTTAATGTACCTGTTCATATGTAATATGTGAGGCTATAACTAATTCCACATTATGAAATTACTCACTACTTGAGTATCTTTTTTAAAGATACTTTCTTACTCTTACTCAGGTACAGTACTTTTACTTGAGTACTGCTTCTGTTTA
This sequence comes from Pseudamia nigra, assembly GCA_029823295.1. Classification (NCBI taxonomy): domain Eukaryota; kingdom Metazoa; phylum Chordata; class Actinopteri; order Kurtiformes; family Apogonidae; genus Pseudamia; species Pseudamia nigra. The sequence continues at coordinate 5,282 of JAQQAE010001545.1, forward strand.
CTCTGCCTACCACTGCCCATGGCACTGTATGTGCTGCCTGTACTGTATGTGCAGCTCTTTCTGTTCTTCAGCCAGATTCATTGGCAGCTTCTTTGAATTTGTTACCTTAGCTTCAACAGAATATCTTAAGCAGAGACTTTGCACCTGCAGCAGTCACATGACCTGAGGTTTGTGATGACCGTAATTGCTTATAGAGTAAATACTTACTAAACGGCATATTTTTGTCACCTCACTGTTGCTGCTTTTTGAACATTGTTCATTCGTTTTGAAAATGTAAAAAAGAAATGTATGTTGTGGTGCAATTAGAGTTGTTTACCAGCTAGTGTTTTTTTTGTTTAGTTATTTATATTCAGCATCACATTTTGTCAAGAAGCTTCTACCTATTTTACACGGCTATGCACACTTACGTACATCTGGGAGAGATAATTAAAAAGTAATGGTTCGCAGTTCGGCATCTGAATAGCATATTAACATCTCTCAAATGAGTTGTTTCTTGTCATTCATTACCATCTACCACAACCACAGACACCACCTCCTTTATACTTTGGTAGAGATGAGCACCTTGGAGAATGACCACACAAAAATGGAAAGCATGACAAAGATAACACCCAAGATGAGTTTCACCAGATAATAACGCAGATTCCAGTAGCATAACTCAGAGCTCTGAGTGCCATGACTGAACGGGGGTTATTTATGTGTGAGAGCTTCAGCAAACACTGTGTTTCTCTCCAAAACGTTTGAGTCGTCATCCATGCAGCAGCTCTCGGCCGTAAATCTTGATGACATCACAGATTAGAAAGCTGGCTCGAAGAGGCTGCGTGCATAAATCTTTTCAAAAAATGAAAGGAGAAGAAATTTTCCTCAAATGCTGCAAAAAGTAACAACACAAATAAAAAAACACCATGTCTAGCAGTTTCCTTATGAAGTCATCCATTAAGTTCTTCACACCATGTTTTAGTGATGACTAAGAATATTCATCACCTGGAAAGGTGGGTGGATTTGACCTTGCACACTCAGAGGCAAATTTCATTCAAGTCTATATTTTGACTGGCTAGAAATAAACATTGTACACATTTCCCTAGTTTCTTCTCAGTATATTTTTGTGTGAATCCTGAAGCACCAGTCGTGTCAATGTGTCCTTTTCTGTCACTGTCATAAAACAAACTCCTTAAATTCTCTTTTTCAAATACTTTAAGGCTGGATGATATCTTTAGTCAGACATTAATATGGATCATGTGGGTCTGGGCCTCATCTCTTTTGTACCACGTGCCATCACACAAACCTCAGGCCAACATGGTGATGGGGTGGTATAATGACTGCTTTTAAATCCCTATTCACTTTTACTTTGCAACTTTCTAAAGTTTTTGTTTAACTATTTTATCTATTTCTTGTGTTTTTTTTATTGTTATTATCTCCGCCAATGAGGATATGTTTTGAAATTTTCAGGATAGGTCAGAAAAGACACAAGGAATGATCTATTAGATTTTGGATGGATCAACATCTGGAGCCAGAAGATTTTTAAAGGAGTCTTCACCATTGTGAGATAGAGTCAAATTCCACGTTTGTCCTTGTAGTGACACAAATAACACCCATAAACTTGTGCCAGAAAACACAAGTTAACACCATAATAGATTCTACCAAACCACAAAGTTTGATCCAGATATGGGCAATATTCCAGATATAGTGATCCAGAATGCTTATACTTAAAGGGGTTGAGCAAAAACAGCTATTGTAAGGTAGCAAATAAAGCTACTGTATGGACATGCAACAGACAACCAACTGTAACATAAAGTCTGCTGATTCAGAAATGTGCCTGTTGATTTCACATATCTTAAACATTTACAGAGCTAGATCCAGAAGAAGACCAGCATTTTGAAAATATTATTTTTCATGAATAACTATTAATTATGTGGTTCCAAATGCTAGTGGTAGGTTTTCATGGTCAAATAATACAATAATAAGGGTCAAATAAATTCAACAATATTACTTTTGGGTGCAGTAACATTATGGGGGAAATAGCATAACTATTTGAGCATAGCTTCAAATGATAACAGTAGTTTTTTACAAAGAAGACAAACTGAGCTGTCTTGGTGAGGGTCTGTGCCCTCTGAGTGCTTTCTAGCTGTAAGAGAGGGAGTGTGATGAATGTAAGTGAGCACCAGACTGTATTTAATTTACTTCGGGATTAATAAAGTATCTATCCATCCATCCACCAGCACTGACGAACTTCAGCCTGCTGTATTACTGTTGCAGAATACACAACATTGCTTAGCGACATTAATTACCATTCTGAACAATTTATCTGATTATTTATTTCTGGCACAAAGTCTACCAGATTCAGGTAAGCAGACATATCCAAAGACCATTTCAGCGCATCATTAAGGGCTTTGTAGCAGGTAGATCTGTCTCGGTGTTGGATTGTCTCGTAGCATAAGTAACAAGCAGACTTTTTTTCCTGCCGGCCTTATAGCAAAAATGTCTTGAGGGTAAAAATATGGACTCTCTGTAACCTGATATGTGCATGCAGTACAGATATGTAAGTTCTAGCTGACTGAGCCATCTGTTATGACTAGGCTGTCTCACCGAGTTTATTACCTTTCTTCAGATCAGATGCTGGTGTTATCAATAACGTGAATTTGAAATAGCTACAGGCTATCATAAAAAATTCATGTGACAATTGCAGTGGTGGTTTAACTTATGAAAGAAGTCAACTTCAGAATGAATGGACTTTTCCTGCACTGTGTGACGGACGTTTCAGCATGCAGCATTACAAAGAGCAGGCGTCCTGAGAATTCCAGACACCTTGGATGTGATTGGATGCAGGTCTCTAAATTGGAGAAAATAATTTGCTTTAGCCGAGCTGTTTTTATTTACATTCATACATACATTCTCCCCACTGCTAATACCAGCCAGACCGGTGAGTTAATGTTATGGTATAAACTAATCAGCCTCCACCTTAGCGTGTTTCACTACAATAAAACAAGTGAATTGAGTTTTTTATGTGTTCTCTCTCAATCACACACACATGCTTTCACTATCACAGACTGTTTGACTGTCGATATTATCAGTACCTTCTTTCAAGTAATTCACAGATATGTCAGGAGGTGTGTGAGAGGTACGGGAGGTACGTTAGCGGCAGCTTAGTCCGCTCTATTCTGCTACACACTGTAACATTAGTGGTAGTTGTGAGACATAGAGCACTGGAATGTTTAGTTTTCTGCATTTAACTTCGACACATATGCTTGCTCTCCGGAACTTAAGTTCTCCACACGAGAAAACCTTACCTCTCTGCTGTGTGTGTGTGTGTGTGTGTGTGTAAAGACACACACGGCTTATACATACTGTGGCTTGTTTGACCAATCAGATGGTGCCGTGGGCGAAACAATGCTGCAGACAGAAGCAGCAGGAGAGAGGGAGAGGAGCGGCTGAGCCGAAATAGCCCAGTTTTGATTTCTTGATATTGGCCCGTCAGATTTAAAAACACGATACTAATATACGTCAAAATTCCAAATATCGGCGCCGATAATCTGCCCGGCCAATAATCGGTTGACCTCTACATCCAATGCATACCCATGATGGTAATGTATGCTAAAATGTGGAAAAAAGATCTGAAACATATGCAAAAAATGGTAAACTGCAGACATGGTGGGCATGTTTGTGCTGACATGCCATAAGGACAAAATAGGTTGTACATATGTTGTTAAAATAATGCAGATTGTAGGTGAAAATGTGGTAAGTCAGTCTTTGTGAATTTAGCCTTAAGACCATGGATATTCTGCTGTAACCACTACTCTGCTGTAACCAGACAGCCACAGAGCAGATAAAAAAACTAAAATATGGATGCCCACCACAGGCCAAATCCAGAAAAGGTTTTTTGTCACCTTAGTGTGTGTTAAATAGTCTCTAAAGTGATGTTGGGTGCGTGTGAAGTGTCTAGTGCAGTTGTATAGTAACATAGAGATGTTTGTAGATAGTGCATGTTGCACGGCATATGTTGCATGTTGCTTTCTGCTTGCTGCTCTGCTTATAGCTACCGCCACCAGCTAGCCCCCATCGGGGGTGAAAAGAGGAGCCGAGTGCGTAAGTCTCCTCCTGCTGGTACATAGCCTCTCCACCAACAATACCCCTGCAGTGCCTCCTCATGGCCTCACATGGTAACTGGGTACCCTGCGCTCCCTGGTTAAACTGGAGGGGACCTCGGAGCAGCAGGGGGCCCCAGAGACGCGGCGTATAGGCCCACCCTGTGTGGACACGCCCTGACACCCGTCAACGCCTGCCCCAACTATGGGTAAATAGCCCCACTGCCTTGTGGGTACTCTATTAAGGTGAAGGCTAAGGGAGCAACCCCTGACAAAAAAGCAATGTGCTGGTGGTGGGCCAAAGGCGGGACTTAAAAGACCAAGGAACCGGGAGCCTCCTGCAGCCATGTTGAAGGACTGGTCGTCATGGGCTTACCCACGCCACCGGATTTACTTCATCATCGTGAAGATAGTGCTATTGGGAAGAGCGCACCCCCTACGGCACTCTAAATAATTCAATGCGCAGGTGTCCACCTCTGACCATGGTGGACCTTACCGTCCTGGACATCTGATTGAAATCTGGTGGCGACAGGGTGTGTGGCGACGGGAGCAGGTATGAATGTTACTGGGAGCTCCTAGCTATAACCCTGCACGTCAGCAGCACAGGGCTATTACGGTTGCTAACAGCTGGGGTGGCAGCTGTTTTCGGCAGACCCCTGTGTGATTGAGCAGCCCGATTTAGGACAGCACTGCCCACCCCAACTGGGGAGGGGCCTAGAAAAAGTGGCCTAAAAATTGCCCACCCATTTCTTCCCCTGGACAGGTTACCGCACCTGTTCAGTCATTCCACCTCTGCGGTTGAAACAATAAAAAGAGAACATGCAACCTAAAACTGGCAACATGGAATGTATGGACACTCCTGGATCAAGGTTCTGATAGATCCCATAGAAGAACAGCTCTGGTTGCTGCTGAACTGCATCGCTACAACATTGATATTGCTGCACTGAGTGAGACCAGGCTCCTAGATGAAGGCTCTTTAACAGAGGAAGGGATGGGCTACACATTCTTCTGGAGGGGTTACCCCTCAGGAGAACAACATCTGCATGGTGTAGGACTGGCCATCAAAAACACCCTTCTACTAAGACTCAGTGAAACACCTGTTGGCATTAGTGAGAGACTGAAGACACTCCGTATCCCCCTAGTTAAGAATCGCTTTGCTACACTTCTCAGTGCCTATGCACCAACCCAGCCATCGGCGAGTGAGGCCAAGGATTCCTTCTACCAGTTACTGGATGAAACTCTTCGCCAGATCCCCAAGAATGACAGGATCTTCTTACTTGGAGATTTTAACGCTAGAGTGGGTCAGAACAATCAGATATGGAGTGGAGTGCTTGGCAGACATGGAGTTGGCCAGGATAACGCAAATGGAGTGAGGTTGCTCACTCTCTGCTCTGAGCATAACCTGACCATAACCAACACCATCTTCCAGCAAAAGGCCAAATACAAAACATCATGGATGCACCCTCGCTCTAAACACTGGCACCTGATTGATTACATCATTGTGAGGCACAGCGACATCAGAGATGTCCACATCACCCGTGCCATGAGAGGTGCAGAATGCTAGACAGATCACTGGCTGATCAGGGCCAAGGCCCACTTGCAAGTGCGCCCCCCCTTGTGACTACAAGGGCCCAAAAGGAGGAAACTTGATTGCTCCCGTCTGGCAAATCTGGATGTAAGAAATGACTTTTGTCGCTCCCTGGTTGAGAAACTAAGGGGGGTGGAGCATTTCCTGAGTCTGCCTGAGAAGACCATGGACCAAAAGTGGGACTTCATCAGCTCAGCTCTTTGTGAGGCAGCAGCCCAAACGATTGGCTATAAGAGAAAGAACCCCCAGGACTGGTTTGATGACAACTCGGACACCATCCACGACTTGTTGGAGAACAAGCACAGAGCACATCAGGCAACATTAAGGAACCCCTCAACCATTATCATAAGGCATCAGTGGCAGAGAGCTTGGCAAGATGTACAAAGGGCTACTCGGACAATGCAAAATGAGTGGTGGACAAAAAAGGCACATGAAATACAGGCCTTTGATGATTAAAATGACATGCATAATTTTTATAATGCTGTCAAGAAGATTTATGGTCCCACAAATTGCTGCATCACTCCCCTGAAAACAGCAGATGGGCTGAGAATCCTACAGGATCAGCCTAACATCTTGCTGAGATGGGCTGAACACTTTAGTACCCTGCTTAACCAGGACTCAGATGCAGACCCCACTATTCTCGACAACTTGCCTACACTTCCTCCGATGCAAGACCTGGATCAGCCTCCAACCTTCCTGGAGGTTCTATCAGCTACCCACTCTCTCAAAAACAACAAGTCCCCTGGTAATGACGACATCCCTGCTGAGCTGTTGAAGCAAGGAGGTTACTTGTGCACAAAAACCCTGCACAAGTACATCACCGAGGTCTGGGCCGATGATAACATCCCACAACAATGGAGAGACGCCACAATTGTCACCATTTATAAAAACAAGGATGACAAGGCTGTCTGCGGCAACAGCAGGGGTATTTCGCTCCTTGCTGTTGCTGGTAAGGTCCTGGCGAAGGTGATGCTTCACAGGCTGATCAACAACATCACAGAATCAGTGCTGCCTGAATCGCAATACGGTTTCAGGAAGGGCAGGAGCTTGGTGGACATGATTTTCACAGCTCAGCAGCTGCAGGAGAAATGTCAGGAGAAACACCAGGACCTGTTCATGGCCTTTGTCGATCTCTCCAAAGCTTTCGACACTGTCCATAGAGACCTCCTATGGGAAGTTCTTCTTAAGTTTGACTGCCCCAGTAAATTTGTCAATATCGTCCGCCAATTTCATGATGGTATGACTGCTCGGGTGACTGTAGGAGGACAGGAATCTTCTCCCTTCCCTGTTTGTACAGGGGTTAGGCAGGGGTGTGTATTAGCACCAGTACGTTTTAACATCTTCCTGCTCTGTGTCACCTAGCTTCTTCACAAGGAGATTGAGGACAGCAGTGGTGTAACAGTGGACTTCTGTCTAGACAGCAACCTTTTTAATATAAGGAGGCTCCAGGCAACCACCAAACTGCAAATGGTGAGAGTCATTGAGCTACAGTATGCAGATGACTGTGGTGTGGTATCTCATAACCCACAAGATCTCCAGTCTGTTCTTACTGCTGTGGTGAGAGCATATGGCAGGATGGGACTGACGGTGAACACCATCAAAACAGAGGTTGTTTGCCAATGGAGCACCAAAATCCCATCTACTCCACCTACCTTCACTGTTGCTGGTGAACAGCTGTTTGTTGTTCCATCTTTCAAGTACCTGGGGAGCATCCTCTCTGTAGACAACACCATTGACAGTGAAGTCCAGGACCAGGCAGGCATCAGCTTCTTTTGGGAGACTCCGCTGTCGGGTCTTCCAGAACAAGAACCTCCATCTCCAAACGAAGATCTCTGTTTACCAGGCAGTCTGTGTCACTACTCTCCTCTACAGCTGTGAATCCTGGGTGACTTACAGCCGCCACATTAGGGATCTGGAGCGGTTCCACATAGGCTGCCTTCAACGCATCCTGGGAATCACCTGGCGTGACCATGTGCCTCATTCTGAGATATTATTTAAGACCAGCTGTAAGAGTATTGAGGCAACGATCACCCAGCACCAGCTACGCTGGCTGGGACATGTGGTGAGGATGCCCCCAAACCAGCTGCCTCGCAGGGTGTTATATGGTCAGCTACACCATGGTCAATGCTCTGCTGGAGGGCAGAAGAAGCGTTATAAGGACCAGCTAAAGATGGCCTTAAAAAGTGCAGGATCAGACCTGAGACTCTGGAGGAGGCTGCTGCTGACCGGAACACCTGGCGACAGCAGTGCCTTGTGGGGACCCGTATGATGGAGGAGGACAGAACAGCCAGGAGACAGGAGAGAAGACTGAGGAGGAATGCACCTGCAGCCCCTGCTGCCACTACTACAACGTATACGTGCCCTACCTGCAACAGGACATGTGGGTCCAGGATACGACTACAGAGCCATCAAAGGACTCACCGACAGAAGTGGATGTCATCATCGGACACGATGGACAACCGCAAGCAAGCAAAAAGTGATGTAAATATACTGTATAATTCACAAAGCACTCTCAAAGGCTGAAATTCATGCAAACTGTGCTGCCAAACAGATGGAGTCAAGGCTGCAGCTTTTCCATTTGCATGGATTTGAATTTTGAAGCAGTTCAGGGAATAGTCATTAATTTGTCACAAAATCCTCCCCTTTCCATGCAAATATGATTCAGTGCTAACAGCAACTACTTCAGAAAAGAGCAGCCTACATTACTGTACAACCCTCATGCAGTTTACATGGATGGATGTGTCTAATCTGTGCACATCTCACTGATATCTGACTTTCTGCATCTCCTTCATTTCTGAAAAATTGAGTTTGTGAGACTTGAATGATGTTTAACTAATGTTAACGACATTAGTCCTTATCTCCTCAGTTAGAGAGGTCAGGTTAATATTTGCATTGTATTGGCTTTTTGTGTATTTAGATATATTGAACACAGTAATCAGATTACTTTGAGTCATTCCTCACACTTCACTTTATCACTGTGTGTAAAGGTCAGAAAAGATGAGACACACACAGAAGGTCAATAATCCCAGATATATCCCAGTCGTTTCTGACCTGCCTGAATTACAGACAGAACTAGGAAATGAAATGAGAGCACAGTAAGAACAAACTGACCAAAAGTCCAGCCAAATCACATACAAGAGAAAGATGTAATGGAGGCCATAAATAATTGTTCATTAGTGCCTGTGACTGATGATCAGACAGGTTTATTGAGTCATGTCTCCATAAGTGTTTTAAAATGTGTGTAAAAGTGCAAACTATAACACAGATGAGGATGGCAGCTGTTCAGTAAGTTTAAACAGATCATCATGCTGACAAAGTCATAACCTATGAGCTCTTCATCACAGTGAAAGTCCACTGAAAGTCATGCTGACTTTAATCCACCTGTGTTTCAATACATGTAAACCTATCGCACTACATGTTTTGGTCCCTGCAGATATAACCACAATGTGCACATAAGTCTGTAAATATGAGATCACTGGCTCAGCGGTCCAGGGTGTGTTTTTACTACAGAACCAGTCTCTCACACTTTGCATTTTTGCACCTGCATATCACTGGCACTAAATCTTTAGTGACAGGTCACAAAAAAGGAGCAGACTGCCTGCACTAAAGGAGCTCTATTCCTAGCACAGTTAGTAGGCACAATTCAATCATTGTGGATCTGGCCCATGTAAAAAAATGCTCATATAAGATATATTTTTAGTCCACAAACTTTGACATTACATGTGTCCAAAGTTTGTAGAAACTTGCAGTGCTTAACAAATATAGCCCACCACCCAGTGTAAGGAATATGCCACAGGTGCCCCAAATTAATAGCATTAGTAATTATCAAAATAATTACTGATACTATAAATAATTATCAAAATAATTCTGTCATGTTTAGTCCACCAGTAATGTTATTTTTTTAAATAAAATTATTATTGTGATCCATGAATTTTTGAACATAAAAAAGAAGAAAAAATAGATTGCTATTTTTTTAATAAGATGTCAATTTACATTTATTTGCATCCATTCCTGAACAGAAACGTGTTTTAATGGTTGAATATTAAGCGTGATTCATTTCTAAGTCCTTACAAAAGTTCAGTATGTCAGCTCAGATTTTTGAATAAAACCAGTTTGAAATCCTCTCTCCTGTTCAAAATCGTAAAACACAGAGAACGCACTGAAAAGGAAAAAGTCTACATTAAAGCGTGCTAAATTGTCTTTCAAGACACATACAGGTATTCTAATACATTTTTTAAGCACTGTACAATAGCAAAACCTTTTCTTCTGATGAGTGTACTCAAACAAAACAAAAGTATATTTACATTAGCACTCCAACAGCGTTTGTAGATTTACATTCACTTTCAATACATTATTTTAAATTATTAATAATGGATGAAGTACCATTACATGCCACATTACTTACAGAGCAACATTTTAGTTAGCTACCTGTGGGGTGACGCTGGAAATGTCTATTACTGTGACCGAGTTCCCACAGCTTGCCCACACCGAGTCATCGAGCACCAACAGAGTCCGCACGGGTTCCAAGCCCAGGCTCACACATCTACAGGAATCAGGGTCCCACAGTTCATCTGATAAAAACAGAACAACAAAGCAAAGAGAAAAAAAATATACAGCTGAAATCTAAAAGTGAATTAGGTTGGTAGAGAGGGTATTAAGAAAATCCAAACAAGCTATTATCACAGCTAGCCTATGGTTATATTAATACACTTTAAAAACATAATTCATTTCTATCTAAGGCAATTAAATCCAATTCTTCCCACTTGTGCCACAGCGTGTTAGTTTAGTACTCTTTTCAAAAATGCTCTTAAAGCTACTGAATGCTGCCTTTGCAATTACTAAAAATCGGCTCATTGCATAGAGGCTCAAGTTCTTTCACTACACTAAAAATCATGCAGAACATAGACTATGCTTAACTCAATAAAACGGTTCCTATGGAAAGCCTCGTAGTGTGCAGTATAGTACAGCAGTGTGACCACCCACATGCTAATAAGTCTGTAAGAAGAACACTTTAATACACATTCCAATTTCTTTATCGCCAGTTCTTTTCTTTCTCTCTCACTTCTTTGCTCTCCTCTTTGCTTCATCAGTGTGAAAATGAAGCAGACCTTTTTCTTTGGGTTTTAATCACAGGGCACATGTTGCTGCCACCACAGAGGCGCATTATAAAGTGAATGACATAAGCATTTCTTTGCTATGCGTTATTGAAGCAAAATTAGAGAAGGGAGTGCACCGAGCCATTTAATTAACATTTTGAGTTGTTTATTTCCGCTTTTCATAGAAGAATAGCTTTAAAATGCCTCCTGACTTCCACAGGTTAATTGCTTGGCATGTTATAAAGGTCATTTTTCCACCTTTTCAAAATTCACTCTTGTAAATGTCCCTCAGGCGGCTCCTTATATTACACAAGGCTATTCCAACACACTTCCCACTTTAACACAATTGCGTAGTATGTTTGTAGTCTGTCACACCAACCCAAACTTCTCTGCAATGTCTTACAGAATATTTTCATTTTAAATTGACATGATGCCTGATGCGTTTTTATTCGAAAGGAAAGCTGGAGTGCGCTGTTCACTACGCAACAATATGTTATATATATTCATGGTCTTTTCATGCTAGTCAAGGGCATACATATTTTACAGGGGTTCCAAATCTGTACACATTCTACGACAACCTCCAAAGCTTTTCTCCATATCCTTTTTTTCTTTACAAAGCATGAACAGTGATATTTAATTGGCATCCAGCAGCTTGGGGTAATTAATCATCCTTTCTGCTGGGGAGGAGAGAATAGCGCAGGAGGAGGGCAGCCACACTGACACACTGGCCAGGTAAGAAGAACCTGGTGATAGAGCTATTGTGCTCACACTGACTGTGAAGACTGCTAACCACTGCTGAGATGGTGTTAAGCCCCCTGGCCTTGCGCTGTCCCTGAATAAACACGGCATGCCATATACCACATGGTGACAAGGTATTTTCATACTTCCAGCAGGTGTGAAAATCACTAGCAATGGGAAGGAGTTTTTCGGGCTATATTTTAAAAGGTAGACAAAATTAGGCAATTTTACAGTAAATGTCTGAAAAATATACTACACTGTCAGCCACTGTTTGTTAGAGGTTGAGGAATTGACACAAATTTATCTTCAAAATAGATATTTACTACACAGCTGTTCCATAAATATATAATATAGGTAAACATGACAATTCATTTGGACAATGAATTCCCCTGGAAGGATGGGTAAAACACTTCATTGCTAATGAACGATCTCAATCAGAAATAATAAAATATAATTTTTAATCTATGTGCTTAAATTGGACCTGATTCTACATTTGACAGCAGTAAAAAAATCAAAAGGTGCATAAAATGGTGAAAATAGCCCTGTCTTCAAAGAACATGATGGGTTCAAAATGTTCTCAGAACACATCATTATGGTACAATATAATTAAATCCTATTAAAGAAAGGATGTGAGTCATTAAAAAGTTGAAATACTGGATGGCATTGAAAATTTAAATTGTTAATAGCTGAAGGGTTAAAGACTTTTTGGGGTGCCTGACTCTCCCATATTTATTTTCCTTTTCAAATACAGAACTTGAATTCCACTAAAGTTGGGACATTATGTAAAATGTAACTAAAAACTTAATGCAATGATTTGCAAATCTCAAAAAAACATATTTGATCCCTAACAGAACATAAACAACATGTCAGATGGTGAAACTGAGACATTTTATCATTTCATGGAAAACATTAGCTCCTTTTGAATTTAATGGCAGCAACACATCTCAAAGGAGTCAGAGCGAGGACAACAAAGATAAATTGGCACAAATCAAAAACAACTAGAATATTATAATTACAAACTTACACACTCACTCATGGAGTTGAAAACATCAGGATAAGGAATTAACCCTTGTTCTTTGAAACATGAGTGTGGTATCTCACTCATGTTGAAAAAGAACGGTCGTAGCATTAGGTACTACGGACCTAGCAACTGTAGCTTATTTAACTACAGGGTGCAGAGACTCTGTGCATTTCAGATTCCTCCAACATCTGTGACATGACAGACTAGCTTGATAACGGTCAGGTTGTAAGTCATGTTGACTTGCAGGTCACCTGTTTAATCATTTATATTGGCCTGCTACTGGCTAGTTTGCCAACATCGCATAGACTGTACCTTTAACTATTCAACTTCAGGTCAGGCACTCCAAAAAACTCTCCCATTTAGGTCTGTAAGGTAAATCAACTAGGACACATTTTAAATAACTTGTTATATTTAATTACTTAATGTTTAGTCATTATTTAGTCTTTACTTTTTAACATATAAAGTAAGACACAACATATGAGGAAAAACGAAGACAACGGTAATTACACAACTTCTCCAACAAACACACAGAATGGAAACAGCGAGTGCAGGCACTGGGCTAAAACCATCTCTCTGAAATGCTGGGAGCATCTTACCGCAGCTATTTCTTCCATAAACCATCATGGTCCCATTTCGCAGGCCTGCAAACAGGAACTGAGAGGAATGCTTCAGACACAGCACAGGGCAGCCCTCTGGGTTATGGAGGGTCAATAGGCATTGTGCTGCAGTGTCCACACTGCCATAGACTAGTATGCTGGAGTAAAGAAAGCAGAACAAGCCAACATGATAAATGAGTGTCATTTGGAATGACAGAGTGCCTTGTTTTCATACAGTCTGATTTAACAGTGCACTTTGGAGCAAAGCATTGTGTATGTGCAACCACTCTGTCTCTCTCATGTTTGAAATGCCATCTGAACTTCGCTGCATCATACTGTCTTCTTCAGAATGACAAATGCACATCACTGTTTGTTTCTCTCTCAGAAGAAAATATTGCAGCACAGTAATTTTGAGAGCCCTAAAATGCTGAAGATGTATTTTATTTCACCATATATCTTTTTTTCCTTTTGAACGGACAGAGTCACACTGAAAAATAATGATTCAGCATAAACAAACTGCTGACATCACCTCTGATTTAAGCCCCTCTACAAATGACTCGTCACTGCTGTAAATGAAAAGTGAAGGGAGGTAATAATACTACAGCTAAATCTGAAAATTCGGTATATTCTCCCTTAAAAAAAACAAAAACAATTCATTCAGTGTACCCCTTGCACATACTGAGATTAATGCTATCCTCTTTTACACACAGTGGGGATCAGGAGGTTTATTGGATTTGAAAATGAAACTGATCACAGAGGCAATAGCAGAACTGATGTTGTGTTTGGGGTATCAACTCTGGTTTCTTGCTTTGATGAAATATTGACAAGCAAATCTATACAGCTAGAAATCTGAGAGGACTGCAACAAAACAGAATACAGGATATTATGTTTTGCAGAGTACTGTACAATACGATTTGTGCTCTTATCTGTTTGCTTCATTTTCATTCTTATAATAAATATTCCTAAAAAAAACAATTTTAAAACACGTAGGCCTATTCTAAGTCAACACGGGAGCCTGTTTACTTCTTTTCTATTCTTCTTTTCTACTTCTCAGCCTGTGATATCAGCATCTTACCGCCCATCGTCTAATCCAACACAAATGTTAGCACTGATCCCTGAGGGCGACTTGACAGCTCCAGCTTCTTCTTCCTCAGCTGGACACGTTTCTGGCACGTACTCCAGGCATCGGACAGCGGAGCCAACCTGGAGGCTCTTTACAGCCCTCGGCATGGGTCTGTTGAGGGAAAATATCTCTATCTGCCCCTGAGAAGCCTCTCCTCCTCCAGCAACCTGAAAGGAGAGGAAAAAAATAGTTAACAAAAGTTCAGGGCTCCATGTTAAGGTGGGCCAGTGGACTGAATCATAATGCCATGGGTAATAAACTACCCTGTTAAGCAATAGATAAAAGGACAGAGGGGCAAACCAGGCCTGCAGCCCCTTAGATTATCTTGGCAATGTGTGTTCACTGTCTTCAAATCAAATGATGAGACCAGTGGTAATTTGTCTTGTTAGTTAGTTCTCTATATATCTCGCAATTTAGATTTTTAAAAAAAGTTCAAATCGAGTCCTTGTTCACACCTTGTCATTTGTAGTCCTTACCTCTATTTCTCTTTTCATATTGCTAGAATTTTAAACACAAGTTATGTAATGGATTCACAATGTCATTTGTGGAAGATCAAACAATTCTTCCAACTCTGCGATCCTTGTCAAGAACAGAGAGGCTCTTATAAATTTTTGGAAGGTGCGCCTTCGCCTAACAATGAGATAATTTCAGAAAGTGAAGCTGGCGCATGAAAAATGAAGCAAAGAGAAAGATTTTTAGTTAATTAAAATTTGTATTTACATGTGGAAGCTGCAGACAATTCTTTGTATAACTGCTCTGACAAATTTGCTGAAAGCTATGACATTTTTAAAGGAAGCAAAACAATGAAGAAAGCACCTTTGGATATCAACAAATTATAACAAGCTTCCAAAGGTCATCCACATCTCATATTCTGAGCAAGTAGAGAGGCCTGATTTCTTTTGTACCATATTTATACATGCATTAGCCTTTTTGTAAACCTGTCAATGCCAATTCTGAAAAAAACCAAGACAGCAGGAGCCCTTCAACCCATCACTGATGCAATTCCAAGTGCTCCCATTCCTGAACAATTAAAGTGTCACAGCAGGTTCTCCATATAATTTCATTCATTACTCCTGTGTGAGGCCTTGGTGGATGTCCAGGCAAAATAAAATGTCCTTTCTGAAAAAAGGGAGCACGGTTGCTTGCTGCTAGACACGGAAGATTTATACTTCGTATGAATCACACTGTGTGAATGTGACATGAGCTAAATATAGTCTTTAGCTCTTCTCCTCTGTGCTCACCCTTATTTGCATGCAATCATTTGTTTGATTTGTATCAGTGTGCAGAATCTGGACAGGAGCGATCCTGTGGGCTCTTGAGAATGAGCCAGAACAAATAACGGTCTGTTGCACAGGGTGAAAAGAAGATAGGGAGGCCTTATCTTGCTGCATGAAGCACCACCCCCCCCCCTTCAAACTGCTGTTTTTTTTACATTCACGTGCCCATCTGTATCTTTCAAACCCTCCACGTACTATAATCATCATTCTTCGTGTCACAGTTTTCTACCTCTTTTCAATTCGACCCTTTATGCAGTGCAAATATTGGGTCCTAGCAAAGTCGTCAGTACTGATTTGAAAAAAAAAACTGATATGTGAAGTTTGCTCTGGACAAATTCTCCCTCTCAGCTTGGGAAAGGCAATATTTCCCGAACAGTAAATGTGCTTTCATCATTAATTGCTCTGGCCTATAAGCGGGGAAGAAGTGTGGGAGTAAGTTTATGATGAAACACAGTGATGCATTTACTAGGAAAAGAAAATCAGGGCTTTTGAGATTGTCTTTAAAACATATCCATCATGACACTGATAGATACTTGTGAAATGTAGTAAAAAAAAAAGCCAAAAGTAATGTTACTGTGAGCACAAAATTGAGACACCTGAGCAATGACAAGGTTGTACTTTTGTCTGACAGCTTCAATTATTATAGTAGGTACTTTTCAGGTTTATCATTACTTTTTGTAAAATCCATGTATCACCGAATGTGTAGATTTTGAATGTCTGGGGTGATGTGAGAGGATTAAGAGTTCCTCAGTAGCTTCAGTGAATTCTCTTACTTCCTAAGCTAAATAAACTCTTTGAAAAGCTTCTCAGATTAGCAGGAAAATCCATTGTCACAAAGCTCTGAGCTCATAAAAAGTTGACTTTTTAGAGACAAGTGGTGCTCATAGGACAGTGATACGACAAACATGATGATCTGACAGAATATACTGAGCTGGTGTAGATCTGATGTGTCTAAGGGCAGTTTGAAAACATCCCCTTAATGCTTGCAAGGGTTAGAGGGGCTGAAGCCTATCCCAGCTGACTTAGGGTGCAGGCGGGTATGCCCTGGACGAGTCAGATCATTGCATTATTCTAAGTTGACAATTATTTTGAATGATTTCAATTTGTCAAATGTCTTTGAAAGTCTTTGATGTGCATGGGCATCCACAATGTTCATCACCTTGGATATCCTCTCTGCCTTTACTAAATCTTTTGTGTCAGTTAAACAAACATGTATCTGACATACAGTGTTTTCCATACACCTCAGTTAATGAATGAAAAGATTCACCTGCTGTTTTATTCAGTTTCACCAAAAAATTCAAGTTAATGTGTCGCTCAACTTTTATGCTAATAATTTTCTGATGCCTTTGCAAAAGTATATGCACTTCAATCAGTAGCTAGCAGTGAACTAACAACGTCATTGGAAATATACAGCAGCTGTGTGTGAATATCCAGCCTTTACTGTATAACACTCAGTGTGACTGTGAACCACGTGATTTTATCCTCATAAGCACAGTCTCACTATTTAATAGCCATACCTCATACACAGTGGTGACTGAAGAATAAGTGGGTGTACGCTTTTATCTAGATTTTTATCTAGAAACAAATGGCAGAGTGTTGGGAAAACTGGGACAAGAAAGGTAAAGGCTAACAGGGAAGAACTGGGATATCAGGCTGATTAGGTACAATGTCATTATTCTGATAAAAACACGTAGAAATCCCCAGAGTTCATCTTGCTTCAAAGTGATTAGTATCATCCCTTATTTGACAAGCCTGACACAGAAGTACTGTAGCACTAACTGGGGGTGGGAATGCTCCAACCACTAATTATTCTTACTGAATCTATGTACAGGCCACTGGCCACGAGGTCTAATGAACTTAGTACTCAATGAGCTGCTTGTCCAGGTTGCAAAGTTGCCCTCTGATGGATGTCAGCATAAGCAGCAATGTGGTGCAACTGAAATTTAATCTTGAGATGGCAATTTAACTCATAACAAAAACAACTTCTGAAAATATGGAAGAACTTATTAACGATAGTGTTCACCACACAACACCAAAAGGCCTTGAGTCCTTAAAAACAAATAAAAAATAGTTTCTTTAGAATAACGTGACTGCATTTATAATTCAGTTACAAGGTTGTCCTGTTGTCCCAGTAAAAACAGAACAATTAAAAATAAGTAAGACAGGCCCACTTGGTCATGCACAGGCTTTTGGGTTTCTATCAACCTTGGTCTGGGTAAGTATTAAATATTACAACATCTCACCAGGAAATGTTTACATAACATTAATCTTTAACAACCAGCATTCAGAGGTTAGGCAGACAATGCAAAATTAAGCTGTGAACCTCAGACATGAAACTGGACTCAAATGTCATAAGACACAGCTTGATGTTGACAGGACACAGTGTCTCTTTGGAGTACACCTGAAGGAGCTTTACAACTAAATACTGCTACGGTCACGACCAGGGCAGGACCAGACAAACCTCAGACTGAAACCAGACACGATTCACAGCAACAGCATTACAACAACCACATTTTTCAAATATTGCATGGTATCATGTGTGAGATGATTCCTCTGGCCAGATTATTTTTTTCTTTCTCAATGATAGTAGTGATGTAAATAAATAAATCAGAAAAAAAAGCATGAGAAATACAGTGGTGTTCCTACAGCTGTGGATATGATTGGCCCTCAAACATGAAAAGAGTATTTGAGAAAAGGCCAACACTTTCTTTGAGTTTCACCGTGTTGAATACTACACTACAAATACACCTGAAGGCCAAAGAAAGTCACATTCTGTATTATGTAGTTTTTTTTAGCTGGATGAAGTAGCCAGGGAGAGAGAAGTCTGGGCTTCCCTGCTCAAGCTGCTACCCCCACGACCTGAGTCTATGGAGAAGCGGTAGAAGATGGATGGATGGACTTTATTTAGCGTTGCTATAGCTTTATAACATTTTACAACAAAGCACATTCACCATTTTTCAATAATCTTATGGAATATCATATTTATATTTCACAAACATTTTGTATTGATGCAGAGAGACCACTGATTTAAGTCAAATACAGCACATGAGGAGAAGATTCTCATTGGAGTTCAGGTCTAGATTAGTGGTGGCTAATCCTCTTTCACTATCTGAGCCCTATGAACCCTGGCATTGTCATCTTGGAACGCTATGTCCACACCATCAGGGAAGAAAAAACAGAACATTATCAGAGCACTGAGTTGCCACCCGGGAATTCTTGGATTAAGTCCCACCTCAAGCATGCACACCCCATATTTTGTGTTTTATACCACTTTAAGAGTTTTTTCTGTGTGTTTTTGTTCCTTTCTGTCCATTCCTGACTCCTTAGGTGTCACCCCTAATGCTCCTACGCTTGAATGAAAATGAAATTGTGGCAATGGTTTTGAGTCAGCCTGATTTGTGGTGGAACATGATGAATGCCCCATGGTTTCAGGGTTGTATTTGAGAGTGGAAACAAACAACAGTTAGAGCCATATACATAAGAAGACTTAGTGATATAAATCAACAAGAAGCCATGAACCGGCAAATCTCCTACGCAGTTTTGAAACTGACTGTGATGTTGACCCTTTTCCTTGCACGTCACAGCATATTTGGAGTCAGCATAATCAATAACCTAAGGGTGTATGATATTTTCAACCCGACCATAAAGCTAATTAAAATGCTAATTGGGTGGTGGTTAACATAGTAACCCTTCCCCTTATCCTGACTAGTCATGTGCCAAGTTTGGGTAGTTTAGGTCCAGGGACTTTGGAGATATGGAGCTGAATGTTTGGACACACGGATATAAGACCTTAAAACTAACTGTGACCTTGACCTTTTTCCTTGAAGGCTACAGTATATTTTGAATCAGCATAATCAATAACACAGTTATTTAGTATATGACATTTCCAACCTGACTGCATAGCTAGAAATTTATGCAAGTCAAAGTGCAATAATTTCAGACCCTACCGATCATCAAGGTTAAAGACAAGGTCATTTGATTTGTGAGAGGTGTCCTACTGTCTCATCTATCACATATTAACATTTGATGCCTCTAGCAATTGTAGTTTTGGTATTATAGGTGAAAATTGTGTTTTTTAATACCTAATAAGTCAGATCGGAATCTCAGGCATGCCTTGCATTCTGGTTGCAGTTCAGAGGTCACGGGGGATGTTTTATTATTTATGTTGGATGGATGGATGGATGGATGGATGGATGTTTTATTACATCATCATCATCATACTTTATTTATATAGCACTTTTCATACAAATAGAATTGCAACACAAAGTGCTGTACAGATTA
>JAQQAE010001546.1:0-25079 GCA_029823295.1 Pseudamia nigra
CCCTCACCCCTCCCCCTCCCTCAATAAAATACCTTCCTTTTGATGCTATGCAGCTCTTTTGTCTCCAAAACTCTTACGTACTTTATATAATGATAAGTAAAGACAGTTTTGTCTCGTTTTTGGTTAATTCGTTTTCTTGATTATTTTGTTCATTTATGTTAATTTTTGAGAAGATTTTGTTCATTTTGATTTAGTGGATATTTAGTTCATTATAAAAAGTCCATTTAATTGATTATTTTCTTGATTATTTTGTTTATTTTGATGCATTGTCTTGAGTTCTTCCTTTTTTTTCCTTTTTTGAGTATTCTGTTTACTTTTACCCAGTTTCTTAATTTTGTTGTTCCTTTTTATTGAATGAATGAATGTTTTCTGGTCATTTGGTTCATTTTCATGTATTTTCTTGGTCAATTTTTTTGGTCCCAGTTTCTTGGTTATTTTGTTCATTTTTGTGCATTGTCTTGATTATTTTATTAATTTAGTTCATTTTCTTGAGTACTCTGTTTGCTTTTGTTTTCTTAATTATTTTTGTTTATTTTTACTTATTTTCTTAATTATTTTGTCTCTCTCAATGTTCAGACAAAATGTACACCCTTGTATGCAGGCATTATTCCACTTATTTGGACAGGTGTAGAGCATATTCAGAATGAATCATTCTGAATATGTAATTCATTTACATTTCATTTGTATGAAGTGTTAGAGACAAAGATCGTCTCCGGTACAAAGATATGCCAACAGTTCTGGTCAGAGAGAAAATGTACCTGCTTCAAAATATTATCGACGTAGGATATAAACAAGGTTTTAGGTATAAACAAATATTCAAAACTTCACTTCTTTAGATCAGAGTTTAAAGGAATGAAAGAGACTGAATTCACACAGTGGAATGAATATCTGTCACCAGTGGAAAATTTTGAGTAAGCCCATTTTACAACTGGTCTATGAACAGTTGTACAGTATGTAAACAGGAATATTAGTGAAAGATGTAAACAACTTATTGTGAATTTTGTGTTCTTTGCAAAAAGAAGAAAACAGAATATTAGTACATACAAAAATTAGGTGATGAATAAATAGCCCCTTTTCAACCACAGGAACTTTCCTCATTTACCCAGAATTTTGAAAAGCTTAGGCATGTTTCCACCGCAATTGCCCAAGTAAAAAAACTTTCCCTCAACCCCAAACTTTCCCTGAAAAAAGTACCTGGTAGGGAGGTAAGACTTTTCAGATTACCCAGAATTCTTGAGGAGTGGGGCTCTCTGCTGAAAAACACTGATTTAGCGTGTTGCTGTTCCGTATACGGAAGCCAGTATGCTGCTGCAAACTTGTTTATTTCGTTTCTACAAGCTGAACTTCATTTGTTGAGCATTTGGAGAATGAACCAAAAAATGAAGGGAAGCTATGAGAAGTGGACGGAGGATGAGGTCCAGGCTCTTTTGAGCATTTTTGCCAAAGAAGAAATTCAGTGGGACTTTTAGTCAGTGGCTTGACATGACTCTTTTTTATGTGTTTTTTTTACCTCATACCGTGTTGTTTTTGCATCTTTTGTTTTTTATGTAATGTCTTATTAATTAAATTCTTACCTTATATCGTCTGTTCATTTGCATGACATCAAAATATAAGTACAGTATAGGCACTTTTCAAGTCATGTACAAGTAGAAATAAATTCTATTCAATTCAATTCAGTTGTATTTGTATACCGCCAATCATAAGCACTGATTATCTCTAGGCGCTTCACAATTTGAGGCTGAGATCTCGTGACTATACAGTAAATGCAGGCAATTTTGTAAATCTGCATGAGTGCAGGGTTTAGGACAACATCTAAATACTGGAATGAAAAATGGACCATTCATCCATCCAAGTCCATATAGTAACAGTACATTTACTTCAGTACTGTTTCTGTGTACTCTACCCAACACTGTAAACAACATCTGATATTAATTACAGTGGATGACTATAAACATAACGCAGCTGTGGCAGGTTCATGGTGCTCAGGTAAACTCCCACACATCACAATATTTTGAAAAATATCTTATATTTATACAATGTCTTGGTCCATCAGGAAAACATATATTAATGCTGTGCATTGATTGTAATTGCTAATTTTTTTTTGTGGTAATGCCTTTTAAGATATCTGTATTGTTCTGTGAGACATGAAGCATCCCCCATATGTCATAAGCCTGATTTGAATACATTTTCTGGAACTTGTAGGGTGCTGTTTAAAAGTAAACCACACAAATTACCAGGAATTCTTTTACCGAGGTAAATAAATTCCTTGCAATAAATGTTTTTGGGAACGTTGATGGAAAAGAGGCTAATGACTTATTTTTTAAGATCTGTGTGTTTTGTCATCAAAATGTTCTCCATATTCCCACAAAATAAACATCACATTCCAGTTGGATATTCTGCATCTGACTTTTTTCCAAATAAGACATGTTGAATATGTCAATATTATGCTGGTTTTTTGAGAGGACATTTAGAATGAAATCATAAAACACACCTCATTAGCAGGTTTAATTCAGGTGCGATACAGATGAAGATCCTACAAATGGATGCTCTGCAGAAAAAGTCTGCATTTCCCGTCAGAATCATGGAGTGCGTAGTCAAGACAAGTCAGGAGAAACTGCTCCTTTTTAACATTATGACAGAGGATTTCAGCATGCTTTTAGAAATATGCAAATATGAATAAACTGGCCTTTTGTAGACCGTGTTCAAAGGAGTGATACTAGTAAGGCTGAGTTCACATCCCAGTTCACAATGGCAGTATGAACAGTTGGGTGTAAACAGGGATAGTAGGGGCAGATTCATTTTCCATGAAAACAGCTAATTAGGAATGCTGTCTTTTTTGGAAAACAGGGAAAAAACAGATTATTAATGTAGTCACTGATAGGTTGCATTAAATTTTATCAGTATACACATACAGTCTATGAAATAATAATGCCAATCCACAGTGAAGCTCTACTTAATGAATTTTAAATGCTTATTTACATGGGTGTTATAAGCCGCGTTGAATCATAAAATTGGAAAACACAGAGTAATCATATACACCCTTAGGATGTGAACAAACCCCACAGCAGGAGGCCTTGTTGTTATTTAAAAAAAAACGAAACTGCTCTTTGACAGTCACCCTGGACCCAATTATGCATTCATCTAGTAATAAAAATTCTTCCCAGCTGTTTAGTGATAAGATGTTTTTAGCCACAGGGCAACAACTTATCGCTGTAATTAAGCCTCCATTTGACTTCATTTGCTCTGACAGTATGGAGCATGACCGGCACGGCTCAGACAGACAATCAGGCCTTTTCCTAGTTACAGCACCAGCGGAAGATGGCTTTTAAGTGGATTCACAGCCCTCTCCTTTGCCATAAGGGCTTTTATGAAGCTGTTAGGTACTATCACTCATCCTTTTCATATGCATTATCAATGAGGCTAACGTCCTGAGGTGATGGAAACTGTCCTATGGATTTTAGTGACATTCTTCGCAAACCTTTTATGGCTGCAAGCAAAGTCAATTTTCATAAATGTCATTCACCTTGTTTTGTTTTTAAGGATGCCCTGTACTGATTGTGTTCCTGTTGTACATTGATTTTAAATTGCTCTTATTTTTGCTGCCGGCAATGTCAGATAATAGTCCATATACTCCTGCTGTATAACACATTTTTTTCCAGATGATATACATTTTGTTCAACTATGCTCCTGGTTGTGTATTAATTCTAGACAAATAAAGATTGCACAGCCCGGGGCACAGTTGGAGGTCTTCTGTGCCCCCCCCCTCTTCTTCCCCCCAATGATTGTTGCATGGACTCAGTTGGTAACAAAATGTGACTGAGCCATCAGACCTCCCAAAAGTTTCCAAATGAGCTGCAAGAGGAGATCACTCTAACTAGTCTTTTCCCCTCTTTAAATAGCTTTTCAAAACACACTGGTGCACAGAAACGCTTTTTGGAGAGCAAATTACAATACATGAATTTATATGATCACAACGTTTGAATAAAATACATTAATCTTCCCTCTCAACTCCTTCACAGGCACATTGTGCTAATTTTGAAGACGAAGTAAGTGAGACCATCAACACAGCTTTCTTGAAATTGTGCTAAACAGAACACAAGTTGGAACATAAATTCAGTTAACGGCTCAGCTTTTGAAGTGATATTGACATTTTAAACTCAATTTCAAACCATACAAATAGAATATTGGATTAGCTGAGAATAATATTTCAAGTCACAATTCCAATCCAACGTGGCATGGTGGGCAAACACAGCTGAGGAAATGAGGGGCTGAAGTTTTCCGTCTTCCCTTTGGCTATGTGAATGTAATGTTAATGTGAGCGCTCACACAGCTGCTTACCTAAATCAGTATTTTAATACAAGGTGTCAGGTATTAAATGTTGAATATGATATAAATTCTGCAAAACTTCTGTAAAAGTGGCCATCATCTTTATAGCATATTGGGAGAGCATTAAAACGGCAGCAGCACTGCAGCCCAATATATATCAGCCTCTGCTCACATGACATTATTTTTTTATCAAACGGTTGAATAGAAAAACACATAATTTCACATATTATTACAAATTTAGTACAGCTAAAATGGTTTATGCTCAACAACTAATTTATCTGCACTGCTGTAATGTTAACAACCCATCAGTATATAGATTTATGTTAATAGAACATAAAATGAAATCAGACTTCATTGCTCTG
Source organism: Pseudamia nigra (assembly GCA_029823295.1). Classification (NCBI taxonomy): domain Eukaryota; kingdom Metazoa; phylum Chordata; class Actinopteri; order Kurtiformes; family Apogonidae; genus Pseudamia; species Pseudamia nigra. Next base: position 4,689 of record JAQQAE010001546.1, read on the forward strand.
AATTGGTCTTCATCAGCGTTTCCAACTATTTTGGCTCTGGACCCAAAAAAGAAATTTGGCATCTCCTTGTTTTTGTTTGTTTGTTTGTTTTTAGGATTTTATTATTAAAATATCAAAGTGATAAGGCATATTAATGAGCACTGGACTTATAGGTGCTAGTATTTCTAAAATTAAATCCAAATGGAAAAACACTAACAAAAATGAATAGAATAATGGAATCAAATGGATAAAATTATCAATAAAATTAACTGACATACAGTACATAAACAGAATAATAAACAAAATGAATGAAAATGGATGAAGTGACTGAGACAATAGACACAAGTGGAGAAGGGGGAACAAAAGGTAACAAAATAATCAATTAAATAAACATCAGTCAAGAAAAAAATGAACAAAATACAGTAATAAGGAAAATTATAATAATTAAAGAATTAATAAAATCTCTACAAATTCAATCAAAATGAACAATTTAACAAAAAAAATGAACAAAAATTACCAAAATATTCATGGAAAGCAACAAATATAGTAAACAAAATTAAATGAAAAAACAAATTGAGAATATCCAGGAAACTGGATGAATTAGCTAAACATCGACCAAAATGAACAAAATAATCCAAAAAGTAACAAAAAAAATCAAGAAAATAATCAAGAAAATGAAAAAAATGTTAAAACGAAATGAAGAAATAAAAAAATAATAAATTAACAAAAATGACAAAAATAATAAAGAGTGAAATATCTTTATTATTTTCATGCAAAAATATAAAAAATCAATGAAGAATAAACAAAATAATAAAAATTAACAAAATGAACAAGAAATCATGAGGATAAACAAAACATCCACAAAATAAACAAAAAGAAAGTACCAGAAGGACAAAATGTTCCAAAAAATTATACAATAATTTAAAATAATGACTGAATAAATATATGGCAGAAAAACAAACAAAATAATTTGTAAAATGAACTAAAATGTTTAAAATGCTGAGCAAAATATCTAAAAATCAATTAAAATGAACAAAACAATGCAAATGAAAAATGAAATAAAAATGTAGAAAAATGTAGTCAAGACAAGAAAAAATGAACAAAACAAATAAAAAATCCACAAAATGAACAAAATCAAAAATTAAAATAAAAGCCTGAAAATGGAAAAGAAAAAAATCAGTCACAGGAATAAAGTAAATATTAACAATATGACCAATCAATCAAAAAGTGTCAAAATAAACCAAAATTTAACAAAATAATCAAGAAAATAAACAAACATACACGAAACACCCAATTAAAAAAGCTCCACAGGCCCTTTAGGATCTAAGTCTTACATTTGGGAAAGGTAGGTCTATTTGGAAGTAAGAAAACTTGGCCAACTCATTGCAACAAGCAGCTATTTCACTTGATGATGCAGAGGGTGACACAGAAGAAAAAAAAAGCCCCGTTGCACTGACAGCTGCCGGGCCTGGTAGTTGACTTCCACGATGCACATTATTCAGCACTGCTGTGAACCTTTCTGCCAGGACTGAGTCTTAATGCCCACATCATGACAGTATTCACTGAGCAGAATGGCCCGTCACTCACTCTGCCTCTGATAGAGAGCCGCAGAACCCACTCTGCCATAAAAGCCTAATCTAAACTCCACTACCTGGCCCTCATTTGAGCTGCACTGTCGCACATTATACCAGACTCACAGTGAATGGGAGTCATCTCGGGCAGTTCACCTTACAGTATAGAAAATCATTAGACAGATTTACGGGGACAAACAGCGGCTGGGTTGTCATCATATTTCACTGATGCTTTTCACATTTTGGGCCGAGCACAGAGGATGCAAAGGACGAGGAGTGGAAGCTCTGAAAGACCTTATTGATCACATCCAGGAGCTATTGACAGGTCCTTTCCTCTGATGATGAAGTAGCCACCTGGCGAGACCTTACCGTGTCTCCAGTACAGCATGGAAAAAGCAAAGAGGACACATTCAGCATGCAGGAGCCAGCCTCCCCTATCCGCTGACATACGGGGCAGGCTGGAAAAATGTTCTGCTTATGACAGTGGATGGCTAAGGTAATGGCCAGTGACTGCTACCATTGCTCATAGTAATGATGGTTTCACCAAGGAATACTGTGTGCCTTTGTAACCCCCACCCTCTCTGTATTTCCACCCTATGACTCTGTCTTTCTTCCTCTCACTTTTTCATTCTTGTTCGCTGTCTCTCTTTTAACCCCCCCCCCCCTCTCCCCGAACACACACAGAGTCATCTTTTTCTACCTTTTGTCTACCCCTCTGCTGGCACCCACTGCCTGACTCTCATGGTGTGCTCAGCATTCTTACAGGGTACTTTTTAGGTGACATCTTGTGACATTGAGGACCAGCTTATGTAATATTATCACAATATGAAGAATTATTCAGATAGCGACCTTTGCAGCGCTGACATCTGTGGAAATGCACTTCCAAAATTTGGACACACCTTTTCTTTCTGTGGTATTTGTATGTATTAGCATAATTTTCAACAATGCACATTAATACTGAAGACATCCAAACTGTGAAAGAACAACCCAGAACATGTTTTTTATTTTAAACAGTCCATGGTAGCTACATTTAGCTTTGATGACAGCTTTGCACACTCATTGCACTCATAACATTTGATAGTTTTGGTGACTGAACTTGGGACACATGTAAACTTATTGAGATTTTTCAGATTAACTGACCTTCATTTCTTAAAGTAAGAAATAAAAGATTAGACAAGCTACTTGCCAATCAACACAGCTTACAACCTCACAGTTGTCAAGCTAGTATGTTTGTTAATTGTCTAGTTGCTTTTTTACCTGTACAGTGATCCCTCGTTTATCGCAGGGGTTACGTTCTAAAAATAACCCGCGACAGGCAAAATCCGCAAAGTAGTCAACTTAATTTTTTTACAATTATTATATTTGTTTTAAGGATGTAAAACCCCTCACCACACACTTTATACACTATTCTCAGACCGGCATTAACATTTTCTCACATTTCTCTCATTTAAACACTCTCAAAATTCAAACCTTCATAGATTTTAAATAAAAAATAAATACAGTATTACTGTATGGAACGAAACTAAAGATTAAAACCTGTTTTCAGGCCCAAACATTTGTTTGAGAAATAAAAAAAATATAGACGTTTTCCTATTAAAAAAATATGATGGCTTTTAGAAATAACAAATTTAATTTAATGATTAACCTAGGAAGCCGGACACATAAGAAATTATTAATGTGACTGACGTGTCACAGTTTCTATGACCACGCCTCTTCGTCCTGGCGTCGCTCTGCTGTAGTGTTGTTTTCCAATGAAGGCCTTCGTCGACATTGTGGGTTTTTGTCGGAGAGAAAACTTGCAAACATACAGCACCTCAGAGTCACGCTGCTAGCGATTGAACATTTGTATAAGTTTGGTGAGCTGAACACATTCTGTACTGTACAGTACAGGAGACACAGCACGGAGGAGATTGATTGACATTGGCCTTAGCCAGTCAGGACACAGAACACAATGCGTGTTCATATGCTGTAAAAAAAATACATGGAAATTGCACTAAAAAAAATCCGCAAAACAGCGAGGCCGTGATAGGTGAAGGTGAACTGCGATATAGCGAGGGACCACTGTACTGGATGTTGAAGGAATCTGAAATGCAGATTCTCTTAAGTCGTCCAGTGGTTAGATGCATTGTAGTTGACCCAGTTGCTAGCTCCTTGGTAGGTACCACTATGACTACTTTAAGCTCAACAAATGAGAGCTTGAGATCATTTACCTACAAGGTTGTAAGCTGTGTTGACCTGCCTAATCATTTATAGCGGTCCACATCAAATGATTAACCACTAGCTAGTAGCCCAACATCATAGACTGCATCTTTAACTCTTGACATAGCACAGACACCTGTGAAATTGAAACATTCTAGATGACTACCTTATGAATCTAATGAGAGAATGTCATGAGTGTGCAAAGCCTCCATCAAAGCTAAATGTGGCTACTATGGAGAATCCAAAATGTAAAACATGTTGTGTTATTTGTTTACCACATTCCATATGTGTTCTTTCACAGTCTGGATGTCTTCAATATTAATGTACAGCTTTGAAAATAATAGAAAGTAGAATGGCACTCATTAGAGCGCAGACCTCTGCCCAGTCCCATAGTGCACCCTGCACCAAATCTGTCATATTTGACTGAATATACATTTAAAAAATTGGTCAAAACTGTTCATTCACTCCACATTATCTCAGCGTTGATGGTAGATTCAAGTCTCTGTCCGTATTTGTTACTGCACAACAGTTTAAAAATGTATATTTGAATGCATCGAATCTTGTTTTTTACTTGGATCTGTGCCCATCTCCTAAATATCTTTGGTATTTTTTTGTTTTCATTTAAACATTATTCACTAAGAAGTTAGCAAAAATGTAAAAAACCCAACCTATCTTGCAATGTTACAGAAAGTGATCAAAAATTCCTGGATCTGCATCAAAGGTTAATAGGTTTTTCCTTGGCCAAAGCTCGGCTCTCCCACCACATGTTGTGGAAATCAGATCACAAGTTTTTGTGGACTCTTGCTAAGAGACAAACAAACAAACCAACAGATGCTTATGAAACATAATCTCCTTAACAGAGGTCATGTCAAGGAGAGGTGTGCCTAAGCTTTTGAGAAAATAACAAGAAAAATTGCAAGAAATGACTGATAACATCAAGAAAATGGACGTAATGAGAAAGGAAGTTAAGCAAAGTAAAAAAAAAAAACTAAAAATATAATCAAGAAAATTACCAAAAATTAACACACTAAGAAGCAAAATGTTCAAAGATGAACATAAAATTAACAAAGAAATGAAGTAAATTATCAGGAAAGTTAATAGGAACTTAATAAGACTGAAGTCAGTTTTCTGTTTCCTGCTTGCCATTGCATATTAATACCGTGGAGCACTAGTCCTGCCTCCTTTTCTCTTGACTCAGCTAATTAAACTGCCCTAAGAGGACTTCACAAGAGATCTTCAATCCCTTGTTTGACTCTCCACTGTGGTTTCATAGCTAAGGCTGTGTGATAATGTACACTGTATGTTAGAGGTGTGGAACTTCTCATTTAAATGACCAATTCAACTGCAAACCTGTGAGGCAGTATCCACATGAGGCCTGGGGCACAACTGAAGAGAGCTGCGTCCACCTATACTATTTCCCTTGTGTGGAAGTCAATGTTTCTTTCTTAGTAATTATTTCTTTTATGGATTCAAACCACTAGACCTCATTGCTTCACATTGACACAGACCTATTCAGAGCAGAAAACCGCCCATTATCCATCAAGGATGGTGGCATTGATGGATTGAATCTAGCTGCCATTTTCCTCTAAAACACACAATTAACAGGTCGTCATTAGCACCATCACCAAGGGCTCCAAGTGAATTATACAAACCTTTAGAGGTTGGTTTAGGCCAAATGGTGCTGTATAGTAGCCTAAAGGCAGCCGACAGCCGCAGGGTGATAAAAAAGTCAATCTGGCTGCACCTCGTACCTTTTACTCAAATAGATTCATGCTGCTAAAGAATGTGCTTTGCAAAGTAAAACCTTTTCTGAACTTTGCTGCAGCCATCTGCGCCAGTGTGCCAAGACGCTCTCCTCCTCTGTTGCATGAAGACAAAGAGAACATCAGTTGATCTCTCAAAGTCACATTATGTCTGTGTTTGAAGAGTGTTTCATTGTGACCACACTGCACATTTTTATCAAGTTGTACTCATTATGATATAGACTTCAACCACTCCAGTGTACTTTGAGATTTGCATTTCATTTTCTTGTCTCAGAATGTAGGTGTGACCTTTTGCATAAAGGAGATTCCCTACAAGCGATGATTTGAGAACATGTGCACAGAAAATAGTTTATTTTCGCCTCTCTGTTGTTCTTTCGGATGTGCCTTTAGAGTCAAGGAATGCAATTATGTTCAATATGTCCTTTTCTAAACAAACATATGAAAACATAATCAGTGGAAATTTAAGTGGAGCTGAATGTTGAATATTAGTATAGATTTCAGTGGGGATGGGGGATTCATAATGTGCTAAATTGCCTCTATCAAAACACTGTTTTACATATATAATGACAGTTTTAGGTTGATCTTTGCTCATTTTTGGATTTGTTCATTTTTTGTTCATTTTCTCCAATATTTTATTAGCTTTTGATCATTTGTTTTATCAATTTGTTGATTATTTTATTCTTTCATTTTAGTTCTTGCTTACTTGATATTAATTTTCTTCATTATTTCATTTATTTCTCTCCATTTGGGATTTATTTGTTCATTTTGGTTTATTATCAGAATTATTTTGTTAGCTTCTAACATTTTTGATAATTCATCATGTTCGCTTATGTTCATTTTGGGGAATATTTTTACTTTTTTGAATGCTTTGCTCAGTCTTTCTTCACTTTATGGATTTATTTATTAATTCATGTTGATTCATTTTGTGGCATTCATCTTATTAATTTCATTTTTCTGATTCATTGTGTTCACTTTTGTTGGGTTTGGGGATTTTTTGTTACTTTTTCTGATCAGTTTTTAGTTCATTTCCGTGATTATTTTGTTGATTATTTTATTCATTTATCTTCATTTGAGATGTATTTGTTAATATTTTTATAAACTATTTTGTTAATTTCTGTCATTTTGCTGATTAATTGTATTCACTTTTGTTGGGCTTGTAAAGTATTTCTTTACTTTTCTTGTTGTCTTTGCTCATTTTTTGTTGATTTTCTTCTTATTCTACTTATTGATTTCTCTTCATTTTATGGATTATTCTGTTCTTTTGTTAATCAGCTGTTTTCATTTTTGTTTGTTTGGAAATTATTTGTTCATTCTAGGGATTATTTTGTGAATTTTCTTGAGTGCTTTGCTCATTTTGTTAATTCTCTTAATTGTTTTATTAATGTTTTTGTTGAATTCATGTTATATGTGGATTACTTTGATCACATATTCATTTGTGTTCATTTTTGTTCCTTTGTTGTTTATACTGTTGCTTTTGTTGCCTTTGACTATATGCTGATATGGTGATAGCCAGCATTGTCTTAAGGGTGCAGATGCTTAATATCTGCATCAGTGCCTTGCAACGATTAGCAATATCTGACTTAGAATACTTTTAAAAGACAGTGGTATTAAATAAGTAAGTCATCACTTTTTAAACATTTCTGCCTTTTTCCTTATTGCAAAATGGTGCCTGTGGTGCTAACATCTTACATAACCACAGAAATAGCATAAAAGTAGTTAAATGAATGAAATTAGAGCAGCTTTTAGTTGCAACACTTCTGTAAGTTCAATCTAGTAAATAAAGTCTTTTAGCAGAGCACAGTAATGGAAACGTTTCATCTGTGAGTTCACAAATCCCACACGCTTGTTCTACTTCATGTTCCTAAAGTGATCGTTTATTTACACAGTAAAAGCGGACCTCTGCAAGAAAACATACAAGAGCCAGTGTATACTGAGTTCATTATCGTATTTCAGATATGATTTCACCCCATAGAAAGCATAATTTCAAAAGAAAATTTGTACTCTAATTTTTTTCCTGTTTTTGAAGGCTTTTTTTCTGAATAGGAATAAAACATCTGATCACGAATAAGGATAAAAATAAGAATAAGAGCAAAACATTAAGAATAACAGATAATAATAATATATGACAATAAAAATAAAAGAATAAATAAGAATAATGTAATGCAATTAGACAAACACACAAACCAAAACCATGTAATTTAAACACCCTACATTCATTCCCTCTAATAAAAATCCCTCAAACATTCAAACATGCACACAGGCACAAACAGTGCTTAGGTTATTAAAATGTAAGACATTGTATTTCCCCTTTTTGCTATGTTTGTCCACTGCAGGGCCACATGATTATTCATTTTCATGAGTACACTACATGAAAGTCTTCACTACTCTGCTCTGTTTGGACATTTAGAATATTAGTAAGTGCACTAAATAAGGTGGTAAAAGTCCTTGCCTGAGGCAGTGGAGTATCTGCACTGTTTGTGAAAGGCTGGTCTGGGTCTTTGTTTCAAACCCAGTCCATCTCTGGTCGACATCAGCTTTCTTTTCACAGACACTGAGGTTTAGCCCTGCAGCTTTGCAGACCAACTTTCTACCTCTGGTCAACAGGGTCATAAGAAACTCTCAATGTTCTGGCTATGGGTAGATTCTTTATAGCCCTTTACACTTTACATTTGGCCTGAGGTCACAACACAGTGGCCTGTGGAGTCTCAATATAGTCATCCTAAGGCCACTAGACAGAGCTCTCAAAGCTTATCACATCAATAAAAATAATAAAAGCAATCTCTTCCTTTTTTTGTCTATTAGCCACCCTTATCTCTAGTTCTCTGTAAACCTCCTTCCTTTGTCTCACACTGTCTTCCTGCCTTCATCTCTTCACATCAGCATTAAAATAAAACTTTAAGACTGCGATACTCTTTATCTAACCCAATATCTACATCGAAACCTTCCTGTTATGTCCACAAACGATTTCTAAAGTGGTTTAGCACCATTTTGAGAGGGTCTGCTGGGATTCTGCCCTTCATGTTTTTTTCCAGAGATGGATGTTGTACATAGATTGTTTCCAGTTAACAAAAGCTTGCTTGACTGCACAATGGATCGTGATTAGATTAAAGCTACACTGTAAGAGCTTTTCGTTTGTGTTAAATCTGGTTTTATCTCTGAGGGTCACAGGGCCAAAACGGGACACTGCTGAGAAGCATTCTTTGGAAAGAAATTAGTCTATGTGGAGGACATGCTGCAGGCACAAGAGGTCTCTGTCCTTGACAGCAGACAAGATCCATGTTGGAACACAATAGATGAAAAGCAGAAAGAAAGTGAGAAGAAAGTGACTTAAAGAAAACAAAATGATCTCTTCAAAAGAAAAAGTGGTAGAATAGGAGAGAAAGAAGGGAGGGGAGACAGAAGGCCTGCGGAGCATCCATGCCATTACACTTCCCTTGAACTGATGTCAGGGACCCTCTGCTGCCATCAGTCTGATGAAGTGTAGCTGGTGCTATGAGCAGTCAGCCTCCGAATCACTTCATGGATCACAACACAAAAGCCCAGAATGCACAAAGCTCCGAGACTCTGCAGTATTTCCACCATTACCCCACGTGTCACAACAGCTGAGTACATTATGTCCTCCATGTTTACATGGCGTGACTCTTGACATCAGCCACAGAGACTTGGGTTGTGCAGAGGTCTACGTGTGCAGGCAGGGTGAAATGTCACTCTTGGGTGAAGTCCCCCTTTATCCCTCAGGGCTGAGCATCTTCAGCAGCCCTGACTCAGTCATATGTGTCTTAATAGGAAACACTTTCAGAGCTTTACCCAATGGGATGCTCAAGGAAAGTCAATCCAGCAACTTTATGCTGTCAATGTGCATTATATTCTGAAAATCACACGGGTTCAAAGTTACAACAAGAGTGCTATTTTATGTCCTACCTAAGTGGACACATAAGGGTCCACTGGCAACTTATGATTCTAACCTAATTACAAGGTAATATGGAACACTTTAGGTGGAAACCAATAAGTCTACCATAACAGGTCGACCTAATGTAATTCCATTATGTCTCCATTACTTTAGAGAGGGTGAGGAAAGTAGGAAAGCATATATTTTTCATCAGGGGTTTCTGGATATCACTATAAGAGGCCATAAGGGAATCAGGCATCAACAAAGGGTGTGGTGTTCTTTCTTAGAGACCCTACTACTTCTCTAGAGTGGAGGATTAATGTATAATTAATATTACAGTAATAACGAATGCTCAAAAGCACTATCATTAATATCAATAGAAGTGCATCTACACTGGCAATCTTATTGAAATTAATGCACAGTATAAAGCTGCAATGATCTCTTAATTAGATATAAACTATTAAATTAATGAACAGCTAAGTTGCACTTGCAAAAAATCTTAAATTATCTGATTCCCACCTCCTCAGATGGAATATTTTCTGGTTTCTTTGCTCCCCTCTAAGAGCATACGGATTGTATTTGGGCTATGGATCAGAAAAGACACACTTAGTTATTTTCTGAAATTTCATAATTCAGACAACTAATAACAAGAAAAAACATAATCAAGAGGTTACTTGATAAGGAAGTAAGCCTGTGAAATCTGAATAAGTAGAGGTTTTCACTTGAACCACAGCTGGGTAATGGTGGGAATTGTGATGATAGCAATCTGCAAGTTTGCCTTTAGATATACCTCATCAACATTACATATCACGATAGGAAATGTACACTCACTGGCCACTTTATTAGGTACACCCTGCTGTTCCTGAGTGGGACCTTCTAGCTAGTACACTGTAGTCATTAAGGGATGGACATGGCAAATAGCAATAGTGGAAAGCTGTGACATTCAAACAAGACACAGTTAGGACTAAAGGTCCCAAAATATGACATTGCCAGCAGCCTGAAAAGTTGACATGAGGTAGGATGGATCCATGCTTTGATGTTGCTGATGCCAGTCATTACCATTACATCCAAATGTTGCAGCAGAAATCAACACTCACTAGACAAACCAACATTTTGTCTTCTATTCACCACTTTTACTGAATCCATGTGAAGTGGAGCCTTAGTTTCCTGTTCTTAACTGACAGGAGTCTCGCCATGTGTGATCTTGATTTTGCTGTTGTCCATCTGCTTCAAGGTTTGCCATGTTGTATGTTGCAGCTGCTCTTCTGTATTACTCAGTTGTAGTGAGTGGTCATTTGCGATACTGTTGCCTTTTCATCAGTTTGAACCAGTCTGGCCAATCTACTCCATCAAAAAGGTATATTCATGCAGAGAAATGCTGATCACTAGATAGTTCCTCTTTTTCAGACTACTGCAGACTGCTATGCCTACTAAAGTGGCCATGGAGTGTATATCATAGTTATTATCAATTTATCAGCCAGCTCTAACTTGAATATACCTTTGCTTAAAAATCAGCAGAGCTTTGGAAGTTTTATTGCACCACAGGTTCTAAAATGGCCACACACTGATATGAATTTTGTGGAGCTACCGCTGTGAGACGGAGACTCATAAAACCATCTGGCTCTTACCTTCAATGAGTCCCATGTGGATGGTCCAGTAGTTCTGCAGACACTGCAGCTCCTTCTTCATGCCCCTTTTGCAGCGGCAGCCATACAGTGGACTAACCAGCAGCACCTCTAAGGCTGCCTGACACTCCCTGTTGTTGTCCAACATGGCTTCCTTCTCTTTGCCCACAAGGCACTGGCGCATCACCCGGTACCGAGAGCTGCAGTGGGGGTTCTGGTTGCACATGTCACTGGCCTGGATGCAGTCCACCCATTCAGGCTGAGCGCTAGGCCTGGTGCCGGCAGATCCAGCAGCATTGTTGACCAAGGACACAGACAGAGCAGAGGAAGCATCCCAGGAACCCCTCACCTCGTCTGGATGGGACTAAGGGAGGGGGGGGGGACAGGGGTCAGTAGTTAACTGGGGCTGACTTTCCCAGACTGAAAATGGGTCATGAAGCTTTTTCCTATTGGGTAGCCAACTTGGTGCTTCAGCTTTGTTTTATTTGTGTTCATTATTGTTGCTCAGTTTTGTTCATTTTGTGGATTATTTAGTACATTTTGTTAATTTTCTTGAATAATCTGCTCATTTCATGTTCAATTTGTTGAAATTTTATTCAATTTCTTGAGTACCGTATGTTGTCTCTTTTTTGTTCATTTTGTTAAATTTCTTAATTATTTTGTTCATTCAGTTTAGTATTTTCTTCCTTTTTGTTCATTTTGATTCCTTTTCTTACATTTTTTTTCAATTTTGGTCATTGTCTTAAACTGTCACTGCACTCATCTTTATAGGAAATAGGAGCTTCCATTTTCTATTTTGTAAATTTCTGTTTATTTATTTTTCATTATTGTTTTTTTTCATAGTTATTTTGTACAGTTTGTTTATTTTCCCGATTAATTTGTTCATTTTGTTCATACTGTTTATTATTTTCCTCATTATTTGGATCATTGTACCTTATTTTGTTCATTACCTTTATTAGTTTATTTATTATCATGGATCATATTTAATCAATTTTCTTGGGCATTTGATTCATTTTGCAGCAACTTATGTTCATTTTCTTGATTATTTTGTTATACTTTATTTGTTTTATTTATTCTTGTTAATTTTCTTAATGATTTTTGATCAATTTTGATAGTTTTGTGAATTATCTGTTCATTTTCTTGATATAATCTTCAGTGTTGTCAATTGTATTTTTTTTATTTTGTTCAATTTTGCTCACATTTTTATGCAGCTCACAAAGGTAAATCAGAATGAACAAAACAGTACATAACCAAAAAAAAAAAACATAAAAAGAGAAAGTTATGTGGATTTTTCACTTTAAGCGCCAAGGCTCTTGAGCTAAGAAAGTTTGCGATCAAATTCATGATCATATCTTTATTTGAATTTTTCTTTGAAGCAACAGGTATGATGCAGGAAATATAGACAGATCTTATATTCTAATATGCCTTTACAAAAGACACCCTGTTCCACCTGAATCGCAGGTTAGTTCTCTTTTTTTTTGCAGGTCACCTATTTAACATTCAGTGGTGTACCTTTCCTCATTTTGGTGCATTCCCGCCATGCAAACAAACTTCTTCCCTAATTTAATCATGGGATATGTCACAGAAGAGGCCTCCCTCATTAACCCGTCAGCACATGCCAGACATTGCACCCGCATCCAGGTAAGTAGTAAATGAGTTCACAAACGCTAAACACTGATCGACAGATACTCAGGTGTTGCTGTTTCAAAGAAATCAACGCTGAAGCGCATCGGTACCAGCAGAACAAGTGGAATGGCAAGAGAGACCCCGTGTGGTGATGGTCAGTACTGCAGCCATAAAACACTGCATCGGTATCAGCAGAGAAGAACAGAGTAACATGAAGTTTGATGCAAAATGATCTTATAAATCAGATTATCTAACAGGAGTGGTATTAGTAGATTACAATCTTAACAGTAATTCCAGCGATGATGATACAAAGAATGATGATAATGAAGATGAGGATTTTTGTTCATATTTTATCAAATATACATTAAAATATTTTGACTGGCCAGAAGCTGAAGGGTGTTATTACAATAATGAGTGTTTTTTTTTCTCCTGGACCACAGAAAATGCAATGCAAAATGGATCCAATATATGTGATTGATTTGGACAGACAACTTTGTGGGTGTAGGTGCCAGTTAAGCACCTACTCAGTCCATACAGACATGAAGTGAACGCCCATCAGGGTTGGAAAAAGGCATAATATACACGTTTGAAATAAATATGAATAACCTGGTGCCCTTTTCCAACTCCGGCTGAGAGAGTGGACACATACCAGAACATGGAGTGGGAAAATTATTACTGATACGTCTACTTGTTTGGTAGTGATGCATAGATATACGTGGTCCATGGTGATTTTGTTTCCGTTTTCAAGTCTCACCTAGGAGCAGGAGAAAGATGTAAACGTACATCCACACTGTGACTGACTTCATGTTGGACTCAGCAGCCGCACAAATTAGTTTGGGTCCAATTACACTAATATTTCCACCTTTAAAGAGTTAATCCCCTTCTCCGGATCCTTGACCCAGACGTAGCTAACTGTAAAAAAAAAAAATCAATATCCTCATTAAACTCCAAAATGCGGATACACCCTCGAAAATCCTTAGCTCCCAGTAATAATCCACAATTTTAGGGGGCAACACACTAACCACGAAACATTAAAAATCCTCTGCTTTGGAAAATAAAAATGAAAAATTGAGATGCCAATCAATCATTCAGTCAGTCAATCCATGAAAGCAGTTTGTGAGGGTCCGTCTGTGCTGCGATCATACCGACAAACTACTGGGACTTGATCTCTCCGCATTATAAGCCCCGCTCCAGTTGCCCCTTGGAGACACTTTAGGTCTAAAACATTCCTTAAACTGGCGTAAAATGATCTGTCAGCTGTGCCAATATGTCTAACGGGGTAGGAGAACTCATCTAAAAGTGCTACAAGACGCTGACTGGGTCTCCCCCCCTCTGGCTCCCCGGAAAGCTGTGCGCTCCTCTGGAGGCAGCGAACGCTCCTTTCGCACTGCATGCGTGTCGAGGCACCACGGCACTTTATAAAGAGGAGTTTGTTCCGCCGACAGAGGGCGCTGCAGGGGGAGGGAGACTGCTCGGTCCATAGGTGGAGATTTCAGGGGCGTGGGCGGTGAGGGGGCTTTCGTGCCTCTCAGTTATAGTGAAATGGGAATTTGTTACCGCCTCCCAAGAAAAACTTCAATCTGCCCCATAGAGGCAGTGGCTACGCGAGCTGGGGGAAAACGGCTTGACATTTTTATTCATTTTCTTGATGATTTTGTTCATTTTGGTGAATTTTGGGTCTTATTTCATTCATGTTTCTCTTTTGTTAAGATTAGTTAATCATTGTTCTTATTTTTTACTCATGATTTTGTTCATTTTTGTCTTCTACCTGCTTAATTTGTTCACTTTTCTTCATTGCCTTTTAAATTTATTTTTTTGGGCCTTTTAATTTTTTGTGAATTTTTGCTTCTTTCTTGTTCCTGTATTTTTTCTATTTCTTGATTATTTTGGAGAAAAATCTTCATTTTGGTTCTTATTTTGTTCACTTGTTAATTTTTCTTGTTATTTCCATCTGTTTGCTTCTTATCTTTTCTGATTAATTTGTTCATCATTTCTCTAATTTCTTCACTTTTGTTCTTTTATTTTATATTTTTGGTCATTCTCCCATATTTTACCTCATACTTTTTTGATTTTCTTGATTATTCTGTTCGTTTTTGTTGCTTCAATTTTCTCAATTTTCTGGAATGATTTGTTTTTTTTTCTTTTGTATCTCATTTCGTTCACTTTTGTTCATTTTCATGGTTATTTATTTGTATTCACATTCTACATGATTTTTTGTTATTGTGTTCTTTTTCTTGATTATTTTGTACATTTTTCTTCACGGTGTGGGTGATTTTTGTTCACATATTGTTCACTGTGTTCTTTTCCTGATTATTTTCTTCATTTTTTCAAATTTAAATGATTTTCATGAATGCTTTTGTATATTTTGTTCATTCTCTTGACTATTCTGTTTGTTTTTCCATTTTTAGTTTATAATGCTCACGTTTGTTCATTTTCTTGAGGGTCTAGTTCGTGCTTTGTTTCATTTTGTGGAATATTCTTTCCCTTTTCCCTTATTTTTCTCCTCATTTTTGCTTTTTGGTGCTTATTTTGTTCAGTTATTTTCATTTTTGGACAATTTTGCTCTTTTTCCTCGTTTTCCTTTACTTCTTTTCATAAAACTGTGCAGAAAAGGAACAAACAAGTGCATTAACAATTCACCAGAAACATAGGAAATGAAGTGCTCAATGCTCAAACTTTCAAGGATGGCCCATGTTCAAATGAAACCCTTCCCGTGGCTCTATAATAAATATTACTGCACAGAAAATGACTCTGATATTCATGCAATCGTCTTGCAGGGACCAGGGGAAGCGGCATCCATGGTCCTCAGCAGTGGAATTACAGTGACCTAATATGGCCTGTGTGATATTTCTTTGATCCCTGGTGATATTACTGAAGGATTCTCTTTGAAAGACTTTACATTATAAAAAACAATTTGTGTGATTCATATGGAGTTTCCTTCAGGCCATATTACTAACTCTGTCATGAGGGAATCTTTACAATACTGCTCTGTCTGACTCAGAATGAAGCTGGAGGACTGAACCAGTAATAAGTAATAATAAGTAATAATACAGTTTCCATTATTATTGTTCTTGTGTTTGTGTCTGTGCAGTATGTGACAAGAAACCCTGATTTAAATAAATGATTATACAGTATTTCTATACTTTTTGGTCATTGTTGAGTCATTCTGGTCACTTTTTCTTTGTTTCGCCATTTATTTTGTTCATTTTGTTTTGGTATTAAGTCCATGTTTTGCTCATTGATTTTTATTTTGATTATTTTATCACTTTTTTGTTTGTGGTGTTTCTTGTTTGTCCTTGTATTGCTCATTAGTAGAGTATAAAGTCATGACCTGCACTTTGAGGCTTATTTCATTCATTGTCTTGATTATTTTCTTCCCTTTTTTCCTTTCTTTGCTTTTTGCCTGGGTCAAGGATTTTGTTTTCTTTTGTTAATTTGTGTACACATTCTTGATCATTTATGTTCATTTCTGCTTATTTTGTGTTTGATTTAATCATGTTCTTGATGATGTTGTTCATTTTTGTTAATTTTCTTGCTTACTTAGTGCATGATTTTGTTCATTCCTGCTCATTTTCTTGATTATTTTGTTCATTTTTGCTCTCATTTTGTTGCTTATTTTGTTCATTGTCTTGATCATTTTCTTCTCTTTTTGTTCTCTGGATTTCCTGAAGCAGCAATGACACAAATGGACACCTTAACACTTCACCAGAACACAGAGAACAATGTGTTCACAACTCATCATTTACAGGAGAATCCAAAGATGCCTGAATAAAAATGCCCAGCCTTCATCCAAATCCTGCACCCTTGCTCATATCCACATAGGACTTCAGTTATTTGGCAAAGCCGCCTGATCATTCCATGTGTTCACTGACATAAAGGCATCATTCATTGTAGATTCACACCATTCAGTGAAATTTTTAGGATCAGGGTTCAATGGTGTCCTAGGCAGTGATTATCAAATGTCATCATTTATATCAGCGATGGCCCAGTGGTCATGTGACATTTATGTTTCCTCTCACTGACAGACTCAAGGAATGGCACAATACCTCATATTATATACCATATGTGCACAGAGGAAATAAGCCTACAACCCACATAATCTGTCATCTTTCACTGCGTCTTCATATTAACAAAAATGACTTTGTTGTGCATCATTGCTTAAATAGTGCCTGGAATGTCATAAATCTTCACAAATCTCGAAAACAAAGTCTCTATTTAGAGGCTTTGACAGTGACAAACTGCAAGGCCACTGGCTCATAATGATGTTTGACTGTCAGCCCCGGCTTCCATCCAACAGGGAGAGAGTGTGCCGTTATAATGGCAAAATCAGCCTCATTCTGCCTATATTGGCCTGGGCTCGTTGTCGTCTCGTCAGGGTTTGAAGTTTCTGTCATTTTGAGGCCACACACTGAAAATCAGAGGAAACTATAAACTACCAGCACAAAGACGGCTGCATGTGTCCTGTATTTGAACTGCAGCCATGAATGAGACGCAGGCCTGAAACACACTCACATAGGCAGAGGGAATAAAGGAATAATATGTGTACTTGTCTTAAAACATTTTGGTTTGTTTTCTTGACCATGTTGTTCATTTTCAAGAGTATTTTGCTCCCTTTCTGTGTAATCATGCTGCTTGTTTGGTTCTTTTTTGTTCATTTTCATTTTGTTTGTTCATTATTTTGCCATTTTAATAGTCAGGTTTGTTGCATTTTGTTCATGAATCTGTTGGTTATTGTTCATTTTCTTCAGTATTTTGCTTATTTTTATTCATTTTCTAGATCCCTTTGTCTATGTTTTCTTCATTTTTGCTAATTTTTGTACTTATTTTGCATATTTTCTTGATTATTTAGTGTATTTTTTTATTTTTCTTCATTTTATTAATTCATTTTCCCAATGTTCTTATTATTTTTGTTACACTTGTTTACAATCTGGATTACTTTGTTCATTTTCCTTCATCTAACTTTATTTTGTTCATTTTTGTCCTTTTTCTGGTAACTTATGTTATTATTGTTCATTTTAGTTCATTTTGCTCCTGATTAATTTGTTCAATTTGTTTTGATTTTGCCTCTTAGTTTATTCACTTTTGTCCATTTTCTTGATTACTTTTTCAGGTTGGTTCTCTTTTTGTTGAGTTTTGTTTATTTTGGATTATTTTGTTCATTCTGCTTCCTCTGGTTTTCATCTCCCAGGCAAATCTGTTAATTTTTTATTCATTTTATTGTTTATTTTGTTCCCTTTTTTGTTCATTTTGTGAATTATGATTATTTGAGTAGAATTATTATTATTTACCTTATGTCTTTATGTCTATTTATGTCTGTTCATTGCTTATTTTACTTATTGTGGTTAATTGTGCTCCTCATTGTTCATGTTTGTTCTTGTCTTGATTGTTTTGCCTACTTTTTAATTCGTTTTTAGATTATTTTCTTCATGATTTGTTCATTTCTGTTCATTGTTGTGGATTTCGTTGGTCATTTCTTTTTGCCTTCTCTTCATTTTTATTCATCTTCCTGATAATTTTGTTCATTCTCTGTTCATTTTCATTCATATTGTGGGTTATTTTCTTTCTTTTCTAGATTATTCTGGTCATTTTTTTCCCATTTTGTTGCTGTCTGTTAGATGTTTCTTGACTATGTGTTCATGTTTTGTTGATTTATGTCCATTTTGTGGAATTTGTTGTTTGTTGCTTATTTATGATCTTGATTATTGTTTATATTTGTTCAGTTTCTTGAACATTTCATTCATTTTGTGCAGCTTTCACGCATTTGGTCTCTTTCTTTCTTTGTTTTCTTTATTGTTTTGTTCATTTATCATTTCCTACATGTGCACCAAAGCCACACTGATGCAATGACAATTCACCAGAAGACAGAATATGAAGTGTTTTGAATGCACAACATTGCCAGAGATGCCTGACTAAAACTGTCCCCAATGTTCAAACCAAACCTACATATTTGCGCTCACATGTACAGTAGCATTTGCTTTTGTCTGAATAACACATTCAGCTCAGGAGCAGGAAGCTGTTTCTAATAATGCAAAAGGCACAAAAAGACTGAGAAACAGCATTAACCACACTGAATAATACAGCCTACATTTGCATTTTTGAATCCTTATTCAGACATCGTGTTTTTTTTTCCCATCTATGATACTGCAATATAGATAAATCCTCTGCGTACATTTTTCTCGAGCCAGGCTGTCAGGTCCGTGGTGGGAGTTTATTCTTGTTGACATTGCATGATTCACCCCCCTTGTGCGAATTTAATTGCTTCATTCTGACTTCATAAAGCAACTGCAGTTTTTTTTTTGCGTGTACAATTACTGTAGAAAGCCCACAGAGAAACACACACACACACACATGCCAAAGCACATGCAAACACAAATGCACTCAGACACATATAATCTACAGTATGCGCCTTGACCCCACCACATGCTCATCACCGTGAAGATAGGGAATGACAAATCTGGATATGGGAAGACATGTTCCCCCTACTGTGGGAAATCAGCCCCTGCTTTTGAAAAGTGTGTCTAATATGGTGAATATAGATGATATCATTATGAATTCATGGGATTTGAAATAATGACACAGATAACAGTGGAAGTTAAGATGTAATATCTGCAATAACTTGGGAGATGGGCAGTTTGAGAGGGAGTTTGTGCTCACTCTCATGGGGCTAATAAGAGCTTAGACCATCTAAAATAACCTGCTTACAAAGGTTGGAGGTGCAGGAGTGTTGGTAGAGGGCAGTGGGACGCTCGTACAAATGTGTGTGGCTTTAATAGTGGAGATATATTTAGATGACCCTGGGGGCATTTTTACTCAGTCATTTTGTAATATTGGCATATGGAGCATCTAAGTATTGTCTGCATTTTTTTTTTTAAAATGAACAAAAAATGACCACAAACTAATCAAGAAAAGTGACAAAATGAAGAAAACAAGCAACAAAATGACCAAAAAGGGACAGAGTATTCTATTAAAAAAACAAAAAAATAACAGAAATGAAGGAAAAACAACAAAATAATGAAGGTGATGAACAATACCAAATAAAAATGACCAACATGAAAAAATGCAACAAAAAGAACAAACATCAGCAACATAATCCACAAAATGAACCCAGAATGAAGAAAACTGTCTGCAAAACAATCTAGAAAATGAAAAACAATGAATTAAAATAATCAAGAAAAATGAATCAAAAGTGAACAAAAATGTGCTGCAAATTGGGGAAAATGAATAACATAATCCACAAAATTTACAGAAATCAACAAATAAACAAACAATAAATACAATAATTCATCCATAAGTAATGAATTAATTCATAATCCAGATATCACCACAAATGACTGGAAATCTGCCAAAAAATGAACAAAATAATGAAGGCTGTGAACAAAAAAGTGAATAGAATGAAATAAATGAATAAATACACAAAAATGAGCAAACATGAAAAACTTAATCTATAGAAATATGACTCAAAATGAAAAAATGGGAAACAAAAGTCACTAAATTGATCAAAAAATAATACAATCATGAACAAAATAAAACTAAATTAATAAACTAAATTAATAAAATAATAATAATAATTTAAAAAAAAACAACCAAAATGAACAAAAAAGCTACCAAAGAACCAAAAAGTAAACCAAATTACAGTGGTGCCTCACACAATGAATTTAATCTGTTCCGGCGTCACGTTCTGTATGCAAATTTTTTGTTATGCGAATGGACCTTTTCCATAGGAATACATGTAAAACCAA
>JAQQAE010001547.1:0-25077 GCA_029823295.1 Pseudamia nigra
GGGGGGGGGGGGGGGGGGGGGGTTATGAGTGGGACACAGTTACCCACACTGAACACCTGCACGTGCAGCGTGGGCTCAAACCCAGAAGAGAAACTATTGTGAGGGTCCACTCAGAGACGTGAACCTGCTCAAGTGTCCCAGAGTGACAGGTTAACTCCACCAGCCTTTTCCAATAACCTGTCTGTACTTTTATGACGTTAATGTGGCTCTGAATCATTTAACGAGTGGAATATGTGGATTTTTCACCAAGTGGCATTTTATCGACAAAACAACGAATCCATTAATTAAGCAGATTAATCTCGAGGCTAATCAACATTTATAGTTGCACCTCTTGTGTGTTGTTTCATAATCCCTCATTATAGGCTAGTAAGTCTACTGATTTACACTGATACTTGCATTACACTGGGAAACCTTTCAATAAATGCTGTAAATGCTAATGTGTTTGTGAGAAAATGAGTACTGCATGAAAAGTTGATTTATAATATGTGATTTACTGGACGTCCTCTTAACCTTTTTATTTACCACATTATTGCAGCTGGGCCTGTTACTAATTTGCTCATCAGATGAATGTTGTGATTGTAGTGGTGGGATTGGTGATAATGAATTTTAGTAATCCTAATAAAAAGCTGTTTTAAAAGTTGGTCATGTTATCTTAGGCTGTGATCTCTCACTCCCCTCCACACACACACACACACACACGCATACACATACACTAACACTGCTCTTTTCCTTCCTCTCTCTCTGTCTTAGACACACACATGCACACATTGAATCTGACACTGTCATTCTGAGAAATTGATTCTTCACAGAAATTAATTAATTTTCATTTGGCCCCAAGCGGCAGCTTAAATCAGGACAAGCTCACTCACTCACTCACTCACTGATCCCTCCACTCACTTCTCTCTCTCTCTTTCTCTCTCCTTCCTTAATAACTCGCTGTCTTATCATATCAACACTCTTTAGCCCTGAGCATCAGAACAGAGGAGATGATTAAATGAATTCTCGGTATTTATGATGCGATTATGTAAATGAGCTGTTTTGCAGAACTCTGATGGTGACCAACTACGTGGGTCATCAATCCAATGCGCCAGAGAGATGTTTGGATAAAGGAGCTAAATTGGCTGGGATCTGTAGTTTCCTGGTGCCTCAGTCTGCTGTTTTCCAGACCACATGTTCCTAACAGCATGAGTTTGAATCCAGAGGAGTGTGGATTAGCTCTAGTTTGGGGAATTTATATTGTTTGATAGTTAATCCCTGCTCCATGGAGTATGAAGGATCCAATTTACACCTGCCATTAAATGCACATACGGTATGGTTAAAAAGTGAGCTCCAAAAAGTATAGAGAAAATTGACAGTGCTTAAAATGTTTTTCAGTCCTTTTAAGTTTCATGGGTAGTGTTATAGATCTGCAAATTTTGAGATACATTTTGAGTTTGACACCACTTGTAATATTTTATTAACAGCTCTAACATGAACGATTAAACAAGAGTTGCTTCAAAACGAAACAAACCATTGTGAGAGTCAACTTGCATTTGAGCGGATTAACACCTGTGATCCAGCACTTGGAGCCCTCCAACCAAGAGAAAATCCAGATGCATCTGCTGGCAGCTTTGGGGATTTCTTCTGTGTCAGGTGTTAATGGGGACGTTGTTATACAAACTGAGAAAATCCACAGCCTCTGTCATCTCTAATTATCCACACAACACACAAACAGCCTTTAGTTAATGAGTTCTGAAAACATCAGTCATCGGAAATGTTCAAGTGACTTCACTGATTCTTTGTCTGATGGCTTTAAATGTGCTGTGCTAGACATTAATGTCAGCCCCCGTGCTTTAGTACTGCAGGAATTTCTTTTTAAAAAACTCATGGATGGAGCAACATATAGCAACGGGGAAAAAAAATGGGACTCAAGATGGCAGCAGTTAAATTAGGAAAGTCGGCCAAGAAAAGCTATAAAAGTTTCAAGAACATCTCAGGAATATGATGTTACAGCTCTCTGACAGTGTCAAGGCTCAGGGAGGGTTTTGTTACTGATTAAGACAGCCATCACTTATTATTTTCCAGTCCAGTACAGTCAGACAGGCGGGTCGGGGGGGGGGTAACAGCTTGTCACATAGTTTAACATGACTAACAGAACATTTTACATAAATTCACGGTGGTTATTCCTTTGGATTTGATTATATTCATTGTCTCTTTATGGTGAAACTGAAACAACATGAGGCAGATACTGAAAAGTGTCCTGTTTATCAATGTCCCCCCTTTTTTGTTGCTCTTTAACACACACACCGACTCATCAAACCATAGAGAAGGTCCGACTTCACCCTCGGCCAAAGCCTAGTTATAATTCATGCATAGGTGGCACACATACACACTGTCTGCTCCTTCAACCCCTTACACGCGCACACACACATGGTCACGCCTGTGTGTTTGCTGGCTTTGCTGCGAAATGACATTAGTTCCACAAAGAGAACATGACGTGTAGGAGGCAACCTGATCCTCTGTCCTTTTCTTTCTGCCTCACAAAGGAACAGTTTCATTTTATGTTCGCAACACACATCAAACAGCTTAGGTCAAACTGTGTGTGAGCGCGCATATATTGTGATTATATACAGTATTTATGCAGTTTGTGCAGAGTACCCAAATGCCAACCCCCACGTTACATAAAAGGTGTGTAATGTGGTGTAGAACAGCATCTCTTGTTACATTCTAACAAAGCATGTCTGCATGTGTGAATAGCTTTTGCACACACTAAGGTAAAAAAAACAAAAAAAGTAGTACAGTGTATGTTTAATATGCAATGCTACTTCTCTTGGCACAGCCCATAGTTTTGAATTGGTGTGTGAAGATATCTATCACTGACATTTCCATGTATTCCATTGTAATAGAGGACAATTTCTTTTTGTGTAACATGGCATTTTAAAATTTCAGGTGCAATGTTTCTTTTCAGGAACAGTGACCGCATTTTAGTGAATAAGCCACTGAATACAATGTCAGCAGTCAGTACTAAAGAGAGAATGTTCTGGGAATGATCAGAGAAGTTAAAAGGGATGCACAGAGTGTAAAATTGTAGCCCGATATTGATGTTATTTTCTGCTGTTTTTGTTGTTATTTATTCCCCTTTTAAGCCAAATAAATCATTGTGTAAAAGAATAATTGAACTGTTTTAATGTCTCTCAGGCCTCCTTCACTCTGCTTTTGAATGAACACACATTCATTCATACAGATTTTTCCAAACAACTGACATAAACAGATCGGTGTTATCTTATGTAATTGCCAGTGTCAGTCAACGAGGCTGACACTGGTGTTCAGCTGACATATCCGTGCATCTCTACATATTAGGATGAAAGCAAAAATCAGCAAAAATAATCAATGAATGGATTATTAAGTGATTATTACACTAATCGGCAACTATTTTCATAACTGATAATCGGTTTGAGTAGTGTCAGTTGCAAAAAGGTCCTTTTTTTCAGTAAAAACTCTTCGATTGCCCTCATTAAATGTGGTTATTTTCTGGTTTCTTTCTTCCTCTGTGACAGTGGACTTAATATCTTTGAGCTGAGGATCAAACAAGACATTTTGGGATGTCATCTTGGACTTAGAGAAACATTCTTTTGCTGTTCTTGTAGTCCAAATGATGTGTAAATCAATTTTAAAAAACAGATTAACCAACAATGGAAATATTTAAATGCAGCTCTAAAAGCAACATCTCAGAATTTGGAGATATTCAAACTGTGAAGGTAGAAGGTCAGAATGCATGTTTTAGTCTGAGGAATAAGCTGGAAGAGTCATTTTTCGGTGTATTTTCTGTTCCTAAAAATAGACTTGAGATCACAGCTGTTTTAATCAGAGACCCCTGACTGAAGATTGAAACACAAGGCAGGTGTACAATTTACATCAGCCAAAAAAAAGTTGGCAAAAGTAAAAAATACATTTAATGATAAATGAGATGAAGTGGCCTACAGAGTGTAACAAAAGCTCATTCTTTGTGTTTCTCTGTGGCAAACCTCGGCCGTGCAACTTAGCAGCAGCGGGCCGGTGCTGTGTGTGTGGGAAGGTGGACTCCTCAAAGCCGAGCCCCACTGCCACACCATAACTCACTGTCAGAGTCAGCAAGCAGGAGTGTTGTATATGCGTGTGTGTGTGTGTGTGTGTGTGTGTGTGAGGGTGGGGTCATTAGCTCAACTTTAACCTCTGCTCTCTTTTGATGTTTTATAGAGAAGAGAAGGATGAGATAGAGAGAGAGGGCCTCCATGTCTTCATTTATGACAGGTCCTAATGGAAGCACACACACACATACACACACTCTTGACATCGTCTTGACCCTGGAATGTGGGAGAGGAATGCAAGGCAGTATCAGTTGAGGAGATCAGATTCTTGCCATGATCAAACGTCCTGCGTGAGTCTGTGTGTGTGTGTGTGTGTGTGTGTGTTGTCCTGCCTTCCTCTGTCATGACATCATCACACAAGCTTTTTCTAATAACAACGCTGCATAAAGGTTTTTCAGCCCTCAATTTGAAAAGAAGATCACAACATCAATCTTTCCCTGCCTTCTGTAACCAGCAGCATAAGTCTTCCTGCGCAAAGCAACGGACGATATGATTTATCAAACCGGACCGTGACGGCGAATACAAACCCGTGTGATAAACACAGATTGAAAGGATGGGAGCAAGGGAGCTGTAAACCGCTGCTAATATATTCCAAACAAAATCTTGTTTGAGCTAGTCTCATTCCCCCCACCTCTCTTTTGCTCATACACACAAACACACAGCTGCTACCTATCAGCACTTCAGTCCCTCCAAGCCAGTAGCTGTTCCACTGTTTTGACTGTAACACTTCCTCTTCTTTCATTACTTACTTTTCCCCTCTGCGTGCGTGTGTATGTGTTAGTGAGGAAGAGAGCGAGATCTGTCATCTTTGTTATGTTTTGTTTCTGTTCCACCTGTGCTAAGCTCCAGCTGCCATGTTTAGCGTTTCATGTTTCAGGTAACACACACGCTCCAGTCGGAGAGGCAGAACGCAATGTACAGAGTACCTCTTTTAAAAAATGTGTGTGTGTTTTGTGTGACCAGAGCGTTGGCATGAGGGAGGACGTCTGGGTGAGATTTTAATTAAAGTTTGAGACAAAGAGGTCATAAGCCATACACCCCCTCTTCGATACACACACACCTTCCACACACAATGCACTGTTTTCTCTCTTCCCCCTCCTCTCTCTCATTCCATCCCCTCAGCTTGATGACTTTTCCATGAAAGGCTTTTTCATTAATCCTACCTCAGGGAACCGGTGCTCTCCAACCTCACACACACATACACAGACACAAAACACACTTGCATGTGCAACACACACATAGACCTCCCTCTACGGGTCACTTTGATGTATCAACGCACTTGCAGACTAAACACAAAATGAGGTTCCAGATCTTTATGCCCCCTAAAATGCAACATATACAAAGACACACACACACAACGCACCCACCCACCAACACACATGCATGCACACAGAGGCCATTAATTAGTATGTGCAAATAAACAGCAGTAAGGGAAAGGGAAGCGGCTGCAGTAAAAAACCAACCACACTCTTTGGTCTCTGTGTATTTTATTTCCCCCGCTGCTGTTTGCCTCTGCATTCATGTGCGTGTTGAGTTGAGGTGTTTCAAAATCAGTTTCTGTGGAATTGTTGCTTTATCTTCAAAGGTGAAGCCTAAAAATAAATTTCCTGCTTTTGTAAAGCACAGTATGCCTCTCTATATGCTCTGCAAGAAATATTTTGTGCATTTTACATCCCTGCAGAGGAGTGCAAGCAAAGATACAGACACATAGTGTTTCTAACCCATCCTTCTCCATATTCTTACTGTGTATGGATATGTGTGTGACTACCTGTGTGTGTCTGTGTGTGCGTGAGATATCTGATGTCAGCTGTCACATCCCAGTCGGTCTGGGCCCATAATAAGAGACAATAATAACAACTCATTAAAACCGAGGGCAGGAACTGTGGAGCTCATCGGCTCATCAAATTAACCTTTGAACACTTCATATACACACACCAAAGCGCACACACACACACATACACACAAGCTACCTGTTTTCCTCACACAGTTAGTCACTACGCAATCTTTCTCTCCCTCTTTTTGTCTCTTTCTATCTTCCCCCTCTCTCAGCCGGTGGGTGTGTCAACAGGGGATTGGTCCTTTCTGCTGGGTAATTGATGAATTATATGCAATATGCAAATGAGGCGCCATTAATCTCCTGACTGACAGCTTCGTTTATGGGGCCTTAATGACGGCTGGATTAGATTCTAATTAAAATCTGCTCAAAGACACCCCACGCTAGGAAGCTGCTGCTTCTGCTGCTGCTAGTCTAGCTCTCTCTTTTTTACACTTTCCCACCTCTGCTCACTTTTCCCCCTCACCTCCCTTCATCTAAGTTCGCATCTTCATTGCTCTCTCTGTTGCTTTTGCACACTGTCACACCTTCTACATCCCCTCTTCTCCCTCTCCTCTCTTCTTCTCACTTGTGCACACTTCCCACAGACGTATGTTAGATGATGTTAGACTGGTAGGAGTGGAGATGAGCCGCGCTGGTTGTCATTAAGCCTGATGTGGCCCGTGTCATTTCCCTTGTCAGGACATTCACACCGTTTAGTCAGAGCTAAAGTGATGTCTGACAGCTCTTCACATACTTCCTCCAGGATTGATTGAGCATGCCCGGCTCAATCAAACCATGTGAATCTGCTTGTAGTTGTCGCCTTTGTTGAAGAATTTAGTGACATGGTGGGAAAAATGGACTGAATGTATAAATGAGGGTAGGACGGTGAGTGGTAGGAGGCAAGCAAACACATTTAATAAGCAAACAAATGAATGAGTAAGCTGAACAGTAATGAGGTGCTTTATTGATGCCATAGGGAAACTCCTTTTTGCTTGCTCGTATCCACAGGGAGGTCAGATTTGCTGTACAGCAGCCTTCCTGGAACCGGTCAGGTTTCAGTGTTTTGCTTGTTGACACTTCAGCAGGATCAGAGTTTTACAGAGTGAAGAACAGTTTCTAATACCAGGCCACCCAACTCAGTCTCAGCATGAGAAAGCAACGGACTGAGGGAGTAAAGTATTAAACTGCCTAATGACTGTTAGTTTGTGTTTTCTCTTTGCAGTTCGAGGCCTGGACGACCGCCCAAGAGGCTTCAGAGTGTGACAGAAGGCGGGACTCACCACATGCTGTCCCACACTGGTCTTATGCATGCTGGGATCATGCCCCCTGCAGGTGACCACCCAGGACTGAGCACATACTGTACATACAATGACTAAACATATTTTGTCATAATTTATGCCCACACTCTGCATGAATTCTCAGTAAAAAGTTTGTAAATTGCAACACCAAGAAGTTCAGTGTTTTTATCCAAAATTTGTTTTGTGGCCTAAAGTTGCTGCAGGTCAATCAAAGATAAATATTTTCCTTTACAGGTTGAATGAGGCCAGCTGATGATTATATTCATTAAAATTAAAAATTTGAAATACTTTTGCAAATTTCTGATCACAGTTGGAAGTGTCTTGATTATGTTGCTCACGTAATAGGGCATCTGCAGAGCCTCGAAATGTTTTAAATGGAATTTTATTTAAAAAAATTAGGTCATAAAAGTCATTAAATGTCTTTAAATTTGTCAGGTCTTAATTGTCGCAGACACATGACTTAATGTTCGTGTGTCCAAGCTTTGAAATTAAAACCGTGCATAATGTTTGTCTCTTTTAATGTGGACCTTATTTCTTGTGGTCATTGTGAGAAGTATTTTGTTCAGTTTTGGGTCAATTTCTTGATTATTTTGGATTATTTTCATCATTTTCTTTTGTTTACTTCATTATTTTGTTCATACTGTATTAATTAATGGTATGTTTTCTTGATTACTTTTTCTTTTTTGGCTAATTTTTGTTCTTTTTGTTCCTTTATCATGTATTCTCTTAATGGTGTCACAAAGTTGAATCAAAATTAACAAAACATGCAAGCCTCATTATTATACATCTTATTTTCTTTCACATTATAGTGTAAACTTATGTGGGTTATATGTGGGTTCATTTACAGTAAAAAAAATGAGATATTTATCAATTATCTGTCCAAAAGTCCTACACGTGGTCAAAATGATGCCAAAATCATCTTAAAAAGCATTTGATATAAGCACCTCAGATAGTTTAGTGAAAAGGCATTTTAATCCTGAAAAAAATAGTAATTGTACATTTAAGCATTTAATATTGTTGGCAGCAGTGTGACCACTATTTTCTTCTAAAAACTGTCTGAAAGTGACAAAAAACTTTGCAGCAGCCAACAAAGTAACCAAATCTATCACACCCCATTCTTCTTTACAGGCTGCTTATTCAGAATGCAATAGGTACACGATGGGGTGTTTTTACCCTAATTTCCATGAAATTGCATCTTTTACTCATCAATAGTGTAAGGGGGTGTAGTTCTCGGAAATAACCTGTGTGTTGATTAATAAAATTAGCATACAAACTGCTGACGCATACGAAACAACTCATAACTTGCAAGCTTGGTGATTTTTCCTTGAAGGATACATACACAGTTGTCTGTCGAGTGAAGTGCCGTGATTTCAGTGTTTAGTCTTTTAAAATCCTTTGTATAGTTTTATGTGCCTCATATGGAGATATAGAATTTCCTCCTGATTCTTCTGACTTTCTTAAAAATCTGTACTCTATGAGAAAGTTATTGCGAGATGTACCGGTAAACGGAATCCATGAATCTGTCTATTACATATTTAGTCTTACACTTTGACTTTGTCGCAGCACTCGTAGCCAACCTGCTGCCCCGAGCCACTTTTTCTTGTCACAAACAACATTGTGTTTGTGCGTACACAGAGTGCCTGTTGTGTTGTTTGTGTGTGCCTGGGTGTGTAACAAAAAGAAAGAGAGAAAAGTAATTGTTGGCACCTCACCGCTCTCAAAGTTGCCCTTGGCTTTGTGCTCTTCACTGCAACCTGATCTTTTCATTCCCCGCCTCAAAAGAAGCCATTTTCTATTAGCCTCCGCTTCCTCTCACTGTTCAAAGGTGCTCGAGTGCGTGTGTGTGTGTATATATCTATGTGTGTTGTGCGTTCAAGAGCATCTTTCTCAGTGGGAAAAGAGTCTTTTTCCACCAAAGGAGAGGGCACGGCGGCAATGTCAGCGCTACTGATTAGAACTGGCCACATGAGAGGAGAGGAAGACACAGAGAGAGAGGGAGGACATTTGGGCGTTAAAGGCAGGAAAAATCTTTGATGTGATCCTCCTTAGTCTCTTTTTCCCTCCCTCGTACGCACACATGCACACATTCACACAACACGGTGACTTATGTCCCGCTGTGATGCTGACATTTGAAAAGGTAAAGTAAGGAGTGGGGATGGGTGGAGAGGAGGCGAGAGGGCAGCAAAGAGGAGGTGAGAAGATGAGAAGAAAAGGAACAATTTGTTGTGGTTGTCGACGTCTGGGACAGACAGGCTATTCTGCTCTGACACCCATTGTGTGAGATTAAAAAGAAATACACAGTGGTTCACTTTGATGTAAATGTTTATGATGTATCCACTATCAGGAAATTAAGAAGGTTTGTTTGCCTTTCCTCTGTGATGTTTGCTCAGTAGCTCAGTTTGTCAAACTTTAATAATCCACTGTGTTTGTCTGTATTAGTGCAAAAGATATTTAATTTTCTGCAGCAAGAAAGAGTTTTAAGGGTTGAACTTAGGGGTCAAACTGCCCTCGGAGGTTCAAGACACAAATTAAAATGTGTCTTCGCCATCCCACCGCATTTAGTCACTCTCCATTTCGCTTTATCTAAAGGTGCACAACCCCTATTAAAAAGTATCTGCACTTTTTTATACTTCAAATTTGTAGCGATTAAGAAGTACTTTGTGGCTACAAGGTGCTGCTGTGTGCCGTGCCGTACTGTGGGATATGATGTTCCTGTGTGGGAGAGATGAATGTCTTGGCTTGTTCCTATCACTGCTGATTCCCTGACAGACTAAATGGCCAGTGCAGCGGTGCAGTCAGAATGAATGGCCGGCCTCTGTCTTCCCATGACAACCTCCTGCCTACCCACTGCTCTAATCCTCCACCGGGGCCATTGATCTGGCTCTTATTGATTCCTTTTTTTCCCTTTTCTTTTCGTCCCTCCTTTCCTCCCATTTTTCTTTCTTTTCATGTCTGTCTTTTTCTGCGTCCGTTCGTCTCAGATTTGTCTGCCCTGGCCAAAAAGATCAAGCTGGAAGCGATGGGCGGTTACCACGGAAACCAACAACATGCCGGGCCCAACGGAGAGAATGGTGATCACAACTCCGGACTAGGTGAGTCTCATCCGCTAGTGATCTCAGACAAAACAAATGTACGCCTGCAAAGTGTTTAATTGCATTCATACAACACTCCTCACGAATGTTGCTGGAAATACAGAGTCAGTGTGATTTGAGCAGTTCTGTTTATGTGCAATGGCTAAACCAAACTGATTAAAACCAGGAAGTGACATCGATTCACATCCTGGGTAGAGCAGGTGAGTGAAAAACAAACCACAGCAACCATGAGCCAGTTCTTCACATGAGTTAGAAATGGATATGCTTGCTGATTACCAAAATAATGCTTGCTTTTATCGGTAAATTTTGTCAAAAGAGCAAAATCAAGAATATGGGAGCATTTTCCAACACCTTTCCCTGTTCTGTTTTCAGCCCCAAGCCCTATTTGATCCCTAGTGGACATGTAAATTTTTCAATGGACTTCAATCCTCGTTTTATATGTGTGTATTGTCTTTCATGTTTAAAGAGTAAATTACATAAACATTTAGATGGAGACACATTTACAGTTAAAATGGAGAGATTATCAACTGACTGTCCAAAGCTGACTTACATTAGGCTAAAACGACCCCCAAAAAATATATCTTAAGAATAAAATTTAAGGGTCTGATACCAACACGCATAAGCCCTCCAAAATAAATAACATTTTTGGCAGTATGGAGAAGTCAAATAAAAAAATGCAGAGATGTTAATATGGACTTTTATGTCATTGTAGAGCCTCAGAACTCAACATATTTCATGTTTTGATTGCACATATACAACCATTTCTCACATTCAGGGTGCAACACCGTCAAGAAAAAGTTGGAACTTGTGCAAAAAAAGGCTAAAAAAGAGTTGAAATCATTAAAGAACAATGTGATTTAAAGCAGATGATATGAGACCTTGCTAAGAAAAAGTAAGCATTGTGCCAGTTTTGGATGCGTTCTTTTTGTAATTCCTGGGCATGATGCACTGTAGTAAGTAGAAAATAATATGTAAATACCAGAGGTGTGTAGTACTCAACTGCATTTACTCCTTTACATGCACAATATACTTTTGAGAGTAATTATTTTTACTCTTACTCAGTGACATTTGGCCACAGCTTACCGAGTACGAATAAAAAAGGTTGAAACGTTAAAAAAAATACAAAGTGCTCAACTGAATTAAAAAGAATTAATTAAATAATCAAGAAAATTATTTTTTAACTAAGCAACAAAATGAGCAAAAATGTAAAAACATAGTTACAAAATTTACAAAAATTACAAAACTAAGAAAATGAATAAAACAGACAAAAAAAAACAATAATAATGTAAATTATTGAAAAGTAACATCACAAAAAAAAACCACAAATAAGCAACAAAATGAGCAACAATGATCAAAATTATCAAGCAAGTTAGCAAAAGTGAACAAATCACCAACAAAACGTGAACCAAAAAAAAAAAAAACAAATGAGATATGGAAAGAAAATTAGAAAAAGTGAAAAAATAGATAAATAATGACATTGGGGGAAAACACAACAAAGTATTCAAACAAAATATAAATGAACAACAAACAAATTCAACAGAAAAAAAATCAACAAAATAAGCAACAACACGAACAAAATAATCATGACAAAAAAAGAACAAAATCACAAATATGAACAAAATAAGCAAGCATGAAGAAAATAATCAAGTAAGTTAAAAATAAACAAATTACCAACAAAACTGAAGAAAGCCAATGAAATAAGCAACAAAATGAATAAAATTGGGTTGTAATAACATCTATGTAATGAAGTTACTCACAACTTGACTAGTGTTTTATGGAATACCTTTTTTTAACTTTTACTTATGTACTTATTTTTGTGAGTACTTATACTTCTATGTGAGTCATTAGAATTATAAAGTAACAATTCTTTTACTTGAGCACTGTTTCCGTTTACACACCACTGGTAAATACCTTAATAAACTGAGAAACCCCCTCAACCATTGATGTATTTTTAGTAGTTGTTGGAAATGTGGCTTTATGGCACAGAGGAATATACTCTCTCAGGTTTTGGCTCTTGTTAAGATTCAGGAAATGCATCCTGATGAACGTGACTGGTCATCTGCTCTGGATTCTCAAAACACTGTTTGCAAATCATTAGAACATATTACGCATCACTGCAGGGAGCACAGATGCCAACCAGCTCTGTTACTCACACTCAAAAAGACTTAAAGCTTTAATACTGAGTAACATGAGATCAGGAGTTACAGGAAGAAAATCACTGCATTGGGGAGTCAGTAATGTGTACAAAGTAAGAGCTTTCTTTGCTCTCTCACTTTTTCCAAAACCTGTCTCTGGAAAGCACAGAATCACCTTATTTGGAAACCGAATCCATTTGGCCGCTGGTATAATATTTGTAGTCATATATGCCTTTAGCTGCACCGAACACAGGCTTTGCAGTGAAGGAGAGGCAACCAGTAGACAAAAGCAAGGGTACAGGGATGATAGAGAGATGAATAAGATGAGAGGCTGAGGCCGAATCAATAGTCTTCTCTCTAATTCACTATCCTGAATGCAAACGACAAACACTGGACAATCGATGGCGGAACGGACACATACACACACACACATACACATGAATATACTTGCACAAACAAATCGGACACACCGCCCCCACTGTTATCGACAGGTTAAAGCGACATCAGTGTGTTTAGACAGATGACAGGGCTTATGGAGGTCTGTGTGGAATACACTATCAACCTGGGACACACACTTTACATGCACCGCAAGGTTGAAATGAAAATATTCTGCTTGTGTTTTCAGAAATTTCAAAGACGATTCACTTGAAGTTGAACCTCCTTCCTGCTCATCTTGGTGTTTTTTGTGCGCTTAGTAAATTTTTTTCCTTGCCTGTGTCTGCAAATGCTTCCAGTCTTAAGCATTGTTTACCATTGTAACTCTCAGTTACAACTGCCTGCATCTGCGCACAGTTAGGTGGCATGGTTACCACCACCCATTATAAACCTGTAAAGCTTAATCACTGTAAATGATAGAGTCAAGTAGAAACACACACAGCGCAGGCATCAGCTACATACACACATAGGCACAATGTGTTTTTTCCATACCGCCACCCACGGCCTTATGGGAAGGATAGGGCCCTACCAGCGCTTTAACCACTACAAAGGCAATCTCAGATTACACACACGCACACACTCGCAAATGCTGAGTGTGACACCTTATGGGCCAGTGAAGAGCAGGCAGCAGCCATTTCTGCATTTAACAAGATCTTCTGGGAAATTTACAGTAACTGTTTGTTTACAGTAATGGTTTGTTTGGATAAACATAAGAGAGGCACTTTGACTTTTGATGTTTTTTAATGAAACATAAGAGAAAGTGATGGGACGGCAGTGAAAGTTGGGGTGGGTGGAAGGTGGATTTATGGGGGGGGGAGCATTAAGAAGAAAGAAAGAATGAAAATGAAATTATAGACAGGGTTGGAGGGGGGTGGGTGACAAATGCAGAGCGCTGGGTCCAAACCAAGGCTTAATATTTGGAGTTGGCTGCAAGTTGATTGTCGGAGCATCTGGTTATTTAGCTCCATTCAGACAGATCTTTTGTTTGGATTGGTTTCTGCTCTGGGCAAGTGAGAGACTAATCTGCCAAATGCACAAAGCACCGCACATATGTCCAGCGAACCCAACTCGTAAAGTCAACGCCTCACCCTTTATTTCCTAGTTTGCCTTTTCTCTCTCGCTTTTTCCTTCTTTCAGATTCCTCTCTTTCCTCCTTTATTTGTTTTATTTCATCATCTCCCTTCTTCGGATAGCCTTTTTTTGTTTCCATCCACTCGTTCTATTATTTGTGACAATTGTGCGGAATAGAGTCCAAGATTTTTCCCTTTGTGTTTATAATTACCCGGCGTGCGTTGCTGGCCCAGCACCAGGTCTGCCATCAGCTTCTTTTGTTCCACTTCCTCCCTGTGTTTCTTTTGTTTTTGTTTTTCCTTTTATTAAATGATAAATATTTATGTCATTTTCTCCCCCCCCCCCAACAGGATTGTTTGTTTCATGAATAGAGGGACTGAAACAACCCACTGGGGTGCTGTTGAGAGGAAGGATTTTCTTTAAAGATAGTGGATGCTTGTCTTGAAGAGAGGAGTGTGAACAACAGATTGTCCAAGATAATAAGAGTTTGGTTTGAATCATTGCAAACATGTTGGATTATTGTCAAGAACTCCTGGGACCTGAAAGAAAAATTAAGTATGATTAAAAAAAAAAACTCCAGGTAGGAGGATTTTTTGCAGATGACACCCACATAATGATTTAAGTCTCTGTAACAACTTCTTTAGGTTCTCATTGCCTGCACATATTTGACAATCTCACTGTGTAATGTCTTCTTTCCTCTTGTTTTAAACCCCTGACACACATTCACACATATATTGTTGACTTCATGATGGTTTAGAGCACAGATTCTCTATTTAAAAATCACATCACAAGTCTCGATTCCACCCAAAAGACTTATCAATACATTGTGAGAAAAGTGAATTTGTGCATGAATGAATGTTCTGACCATTTCTCCATCTTTTTGAGTAATTCTACTTGGAACAGGTGGGTACAATCAACACTAGATACTCCTTTTTATGCATCTCATACTCTAAAATACATTATAAGTGAGACAAAGTAAATGTGTTTAGACAGGGTTTATAATCACTTTTTCCCTCCTCTGTAAACATATCCATTTTAAATGCAGCGTTTATATGCATTCATTGTTTTTCATTTTTCTTCTTATTCCAAAAAAGACAAAGTTCCAACTACAAAGCACTCAGAACTTTCATTTGAACCTATGCTCATTTCCCTCATAATGTTATTAGATAGGGAATAGAAAAGAATAATCTTTTATTTATCCCTTATATGGGAAATTTGTAATTTGCAACCAAAAGTAATATTCTTAAATTTATTTGAACCTCATTATTGGATTCTTTGACCATGAGCATTTGGAATCACATACATATCATTATTAGTTCAATAGTTACACACAAAAAATAATATTTCCATAATGGTGGTTTCTTCTGGATCTAGCGCCGTAAATGTTGAAGATCCACCAGATCCATGGGCACATTACTGAATCAGCAGTTTTTCCACTACAATTTGGTGTCAGTTACAGTACATGTCTATAGCTTTATTTTCTACCTTACAGTAGCTATTTTTCCTCAACCCCCGTAAAAATAAGTATTCTTGATCACTATATCTGGACCATTGCCCATGTCTAGATCAGACTTTGTTGTTTGATAGAATCTCTTATGGTGTTATCCTGTGTTTTTCAGCTAAATTTTCTGTGCGTGTTATTTGTGGCGCTACATGGACAAATGGTGAATTTGGTCCTATCTCACAACGGTGAAGGAGCATTTAAAAATATTCTGGATCCAGACGATGATCCCTCATTCCCAGAATCTAATCAATTGGTTTTTTGTGCCATTTCTGATCTATCCTGAAAATATACTTTTTGAGTAATGTTGTGAACAAACACAGATAAACTAACACCAACAAAAACATAATTTCTTTGGGTAGGTAATATACATGACCGCTGAAAATGAAATCTTCCACTCATATCCACCCTGTTTACACCCTGTTTACATTTACATTCCTGCTGTTCATACCCTGATTATAAACAGGGCTTTTTTCAAAGTTTTGTCCTACTGTGTAAACTCAGACTCATTGGTTCAGTCATTCAAGCACTGTTCTGAAGACAAGTTTGGATATTTGTCTCAATCTACTGTATATACTGATATTCTGACTGTTACAATGTTTTGAAATAGGCATATTTTCCTTCTGTTCAGAACTGTGCACTTTTATTCAGAGCATCCATCTGAAGCAGACAGGATCTTTGTCAGCTCACAGAGAGAACACAGCTGACCTGAACCAACCAGACACAGTTTCTGAATAGGCTGTAAACTGTGTGACTGAAATAATACCTGCATATCCAACATGTCTCATCTGGAAAATGTTTCATTCACAGAAGGATCTCATTCTGAATGGAATATGTTTATGTGACACTTGTCAAATTCACAATATTGCCCATATTTGGAATAACAGACGAGCACTACCACACATGTAAATGTATTCACTAAGATGAAATTATTTCTCTTTTTGTTTCTCCTTTTTGCTTGCCTTTATTAACAAAGTCAGTGTCGTTAGTACAATTATTAGAACATGTTTCTTTTTTGGAGTTTTTTGAATTGTGTGAAGTGTCAGTTTATTTGGCAGTACTGGTCATATATTCTGCAACTACCCTGTGGGCTGTGCAGCATTGTTGTGTACAGTAAGTAGAGTGTAGTGCTTCCCAAACATTTTTCTGGGGGCCCAGAAAAACATCTTTGAAACAAGAGAAAATGTTTAACTTTTTCAACAGATTTTTTTCAGAAGATTGTGTGATTTTGAACAGGGCCATTACGAGGAGACATGCTTTTGCAAAATTTCAGTTTTGTTTTATACACACAAACATAAAATCTTGATACCACATCCTCTTATCAGTAAAGCAAAAAAAAAAAAAAAAAAAAAAGAGTGTTTGATGAACAGTAATAAAAATAATATGAACTTTCAAATTCTTGTTGGAAGTTTTTTGAAATGGTTGAAATGCAAATTTGATTTGTGAGCCAAATAAATTATCTCATGGACCAACTGTGTGCCTGTTCCAGTTTTGGGAATGGATAGATTAATAGAAGAGCATTTATCCAGGTAATGTTAATATATTGGAGAGCAGCATCGGTCCAGCCATATGAGAGTGGCTCAGGTCAGTACACAGTGAGAAGAGCATGGACTTAAAGTTGTTACAGAATTGTAAAGTGAGGAGATAGTGCCAGTTTAATGTTAAAGGGTGCTTGTGGCTTTTTTGACCTTTACCATAAAAACCGCATCAGACTTACTGTACTGTTCTATTTTTCTTTTCTTCCTCTTTTATTCTTCCACTTCTCTCCAATTCTATTCTTTTTTTCTCCCTAGTTCTTGACCAACTGCCCTTCATGATGATGTCACATCCTCTGATACCTGCCAGCCTGGCACCGGCCTCCGTTTCCATGGCAATGGGCCAGATGAACCGACTGAGCACACTGGCCAGTATGGCGAGCGCAGCACAGCTCCACGCCAAACCCCCCACCAGGGTTCCCACCTCTGTCATTAAGGTGAACTTAGAGACCCATCAGTCCTGTGGGTCTCACCACCAGCCAGTGATCCTGGCTTTAAAATATTTAGACTTTTACTTACGCAGATATTTTCCAACAAGTGAAAGAAAATTATACAGATATGAATAATTAGTTCAACAGAGCCCCTTTACACTCACTTCAGTATCAAGATAAAGTTATGTGGTGACCTTTTATGTTAATCAAGGCTGTATCTCTTTGACATTCACCTAAATTATGGTTAAAAACCAGTAATTGTGTACTGGTGCATATCCAAGATCTGGATCACTACCAGAATGAAATCATTTGTTCCTTGAATTAAGGCCAATCTGTCCTGCAGAACATCCTGCTTACAGACAG
The DNA here is from genome assembly GCA_029823295.1 of Pseudamia nigra. NCBI lineage: Eukaryota > Metazoa > Chordata > Actinopteri > Kurtiformes > Apogonidae > Pseudamia > Pseudamia nigra. The sequence goes on from JAQQAE010001547.1 coordinate 17,784, forward strand.
AGACTGTGACCTCCTTAGGAAACTTTTGTCACTTTGCACGTTCTTAATACTATTGTCTATTTGTCTTAGCATATTATTTTACATTAGAATTCTCCCCCAAAAATGATTAATCAGGACTTGAATGGACTATTTTGCCAGGAATTATATGACAGAAATTAGTTTTTTGTAAAGCATTTTCCATTTGATGTCCTCCCCAATGGAAGGAAGTACTGTCTCAGGATATCGCTGGTCATAATTTTAACGATGCAGGCCATTGTTTTTTTACCAGACAGCCAGGAACCTAAATGGTTTACAAGCCTTTGTGAAATGAATGCAAAGCCAAAAAGCACCATGTTATATTTCCATGTCTTTGTGTAACTGTTGATCATTATTAATTAAGGAAATGTCTTGAGATAGGAAGTGTGTGGCTGAAACTGTTATTCTTTGGCTTATGTTTTAGTACTTTTGTGGTTTACATCTGTCCTGGTGCTATGATGATTTTTGTTGCTTGGTAGGAGCGAGCACGTGACAGCCCTTCCCCATCTCCGTCACTGGAGGAAGCTCAGATGTCGTCCAATCACAGCAGCAGCGTGTCCAGTTCACCATCTCACACAGATCGCCACGCGGAAATCACATGTATGTACTCACCTGTCTGACCTGCACACAGGTGATGATATGACAAAAATGAAAAATGCTGGAGATTTAAAAATGCCTACAAGGATTTTATGAGACTTGTCGGATTTTGTGCTGATTCCAGACTCATTCCACGACGGCCTGTCAACAAGCCACAGTGTGTTAGGACATTCCCCCAGTGTGGTGCAGGGGAACAGAGACACAGATACTTCAGCAGAATACAGCAAAGAAAACAAGAGGAGCCACGCTGACAGGGGTGAGTTACAGTATGTGAGTTTAGGACCCAGATCTTGATTTTTTCAAAGTTATGGAGTCATTTTAATTTACATTTTTTCTGTCTACATGAACACAAGCCATATCTATTCACTGTTTATATTCAGCATCAACACCAAAAAGTAGAATTAGCACTAAATAAAAGTATTAAAGCCACAGTGCAGTGACTGAGCAAACATATTCACAGTAGACGAACAGGCTGCATTTTAAATCTCTGTAGACCACGAAATGTCTCCAGAGGAAGCACTAATATTGATTTTTAGATTTTGAATATTGCACAGCCCAATTTGAGTTATTTGTGAGTTAATTTGACTATTATTGATAATTTAATCACAAAAATGTCACTTTGTTTTCTCAAAATGTCTACCTTTAAAGTGTTGCATAGCGAGTAATATCATATGATTAAATTCTCAATCATTTTTTTCACATTAGTGTAATGCAGGGTAATTAGTGAATCTGTTTCTACTACAAAGGTTAATTTCTTGCTGTTTATTGACAGCCTCTTGAAGTAATTAATCATTTAATGATTATTAATGAGCAATGATTTTTCTGTGAGAAATCAATTCCTATAGATCAGTGCATGTCAATATAAATGTCCAGTCTTTGTGGGTGTCCTCTAAAACAGCACTTTCCAACGAGGTTAGTCTGTGACCTCTCAAGTTTAAGTAACACCCACTTGTGATCTATGATTTTTAGACATGATAGTATCTAGTGTCAAAATCACGTTTTTTGTTCTTTTATTCCTCTTTTAACAAGTTGTTGTTGCTGTTTTTTGTTATACACAAATACAAGTGTGGAATCAGATCGACACTCGAGCAACTGTCCTGTTCATTCTACATCTATTTTATGTGACTTTTTAACTTTTAATCACGTGATGCGCTTACCTTGGGAACCAACAGGGAAGTTCTGACACACAGAAGTCTGCCATAGTCTCTATAACACTATACATTTTGGAGGAGAAAGGGCTCTTAATAGGCTGACAAGAGAGAAATATCTCAGTAACAGGTCGATAAGGATTCAGACGGTCTCAGCTCTCCTCTCCTCTTCTCCGTAGGTGTCCCCCCCCCGGCTTCCCATTGCGTGAAAAGACAAATAATTCTGCAAAACAGGGCTCCATTAGACCAGGAAGCAGTGTTACATTAGTGAGCCATTTGCCGGGCCGCGGCCTAACGAGCCAGGCGGCCTCCCGCGCTCTCAGCTGGACCTCATCTGCATAACGACCACCTCCCTGTCGTTAGGGCCCGCGTTGCCACGGCGCTGCAACGTCAGTTGTTTGGTTCTCTCTGTCAGGGAGGTTTGCATTAGCTTAATGAGGACTGCTCAAGGACAAACAGTCAGCAGAAATCTACAGTGAGAGACAGCGAGAGAGTAAGAGAGAGTTTGTATGTATATGCACGCGTGTGTGTAAATGTATTCCCGTACTGAATAGCATTATTCAGTAATCGAATCTAAAAATCACAAAGCCCCCCAGGTAAAGTTTCAGATGCTGTCAGGTATCTGTGAACATATTGACAAAGCAGTGATGGCACCAACAACGTGAATGCCATGCATCACACATTGCATTTATGCAATTGATTTTCAATTGATTTCCCTGGATGCAAATGAAATACATGTACATTTGCTGGATTGCATGCTTTTGTGTTTGACCTAGAACATCACAGGACAGGTTTATTGTGGATTTTCAAAGAGCACTTCAGCGCTGTCATTCTGTCAATCTGTTGTATGATAATCCTTAAGTGTGAGTGTGTATGTGAACCCTTTTTGGCTGTGTGTGCTGTTTCAGTGGTCTTTGAACAACATATCCATGCAGCAAAGATCAGAGGCCATCCCTGACACCTCACTCCCATTAACCAAACATCAGCAGAATTTTATTCTCTCTCTCTGTCTCTCTCCATTTCTCCCCCCTCTCTGCTCTCTTCCGCTGACTGGCAGTCTTCATGTGGTGAAGTTCATTAGCCCTGGGGACGGGTGGGAGAGGAATAAGAGGGGAAAAAGAGAGATGAAGTTGGGAGAAAAGAGAAAAACAGACAGTGACCTTGGTTAGGGAGATGGGTAAATGATCAAACGAGCTGGCAGCCATGTGTATGTGTGTGTGTTCATGCTAGAATGTGTGTGCGAATGTGAGGTAAAGTAGGCGTAAAACAGTAACTCAATAAAGGATCAGTCACATCCAAGGAGCCTGGGGAGCCCACGCTGCTGACTGTGCAGTTTAGCAGCTATGAATGTGTGTGTCTGTATGTGAGCCACAGGAGTGTAGTTGGATGCCCTCCGCTGAGCTCGCCAGCACCTGCTAATTACCTTTCTCTACAGAGCAATGCTTTTAGCAAGAAAGAGGGAGAAAGTGGAGGAGGGGGGGGTATTGCTTCTCATCTGTGAAACACCTTGAATGTGACAGTTGCCAAGACATGAGGCCGAGGCGGAGAAGGGGAGGTGGGTGGATTTGGAGCAGAAGATGCTGTGGTCAGCTAAGTGAAGAAAACACTGTCATTTGTCACAGACAGAGAAAAGTGCCAGATATCGCATCGCACGTTCACACTTGTCTCTGCTCCAATAACCGCCAGACTCCTAGGACGTCTTAGTCCTCAGTGGCTCGGATGACAGTAAATGCATAAAGTGAACAACTGCCTGACAAGGAAAAAAAAAGCAGAAAATGGGCTAATCTTCATCTCCCTTACCATCACGAATCAAGAACATGCAGTTCTCAGGTTTACAAACAGATGGTCATCCATAATGCAGTTTCTTAGCTGTTTTTATGGGAGATGTCAAGCTGTGATGCATTATCAATAGGCACAGTGCCATCTAATAAAGGCCAGCCACATTTTCAAATCCCCAAACCAGCAGTTGGATGTTTGTACATGCACATGCACATGGACAAATTTGTGTAAACATGTACTTGCTATTGGAACTGGTGTGTAAAACAGAATTTATTTGCCAGGTATAAAATTTTTTGAAAAAAAAATTTGCATTCAGTCTTAAGTGACTGAACAGTTTTGCTTGAAAAATGATGATGCATGAACAGGTTTAAGAAAACATTTGAAAAATTAGGAGCAGGTGCACAGGAATTCAATCATTTGCTGAAAATTTCAGATATTTCATTTATCACTTTGATCTGTTCATGGTTCCATTATTAGTCTTCTGGAATATTCCTAACACGTTGGTTTTTTATTTTATTTACTTTTTAAATTTGTGTTTAAGATGCTGAGGCTTTTCTTAAACAATTAGTTTATAAAAGCTGTGTAACATTCAGTATTTATTGTAACATTTTCACTGAATGAGCAAGTATATGCAAAATATCAGAAATAGAAATTGTAAAGACTTCCACTTTTGTCATGTGTAGTTAATTTTTACTGCATTTAACTTGATGCACGACCGTACAATATTTCAAATATTGAAATACTCCTTGTTGCTTATCATACCTGCAGCATCACTCGGATAAAGAGGAGAAACAAAATCTGCAAAAATAAGACCAGAAGACAGCATTGATGCCATTGGCTTATCAGTGAGCAATGTCCTAAAAATGATCCCAAGCTGTTGCTTATTCTGCAAACATTCATTTTAAGCTGTATAATATAGTTTACAGGGAAAAATATTTATACAGACTTGAGATGCCTTTACTTCATTGCCTGCGGTTTATTTCCCCTGCTGTTTATTCAAGAGAGACTGCATGGATAAAAAAGAGCATTTCAAGTTATTTTTGTTGAAGCAGGTAGACTATTGACCTTCCTGACTCGCTGCCTCTTCATGCATCTCTCCATGTTTCTCTCCCTTTCCCCTGCAGATAACAGCTCCTTGGCTGCTCAGACGACCAGGGAAGCCTGTGACAGACAAGTCTACCAGAAAGCCCCTTCAGGCAGGGAGGCCTGTGAGAGGGTTTCTTTCCCTGCGGGACAGAAGCTCCCAGCAGGTCTCCACCACACTCCCTTCATCTTCCCGGAAGGCTTGTCCTCCATAGAGACCCTGCTCACGAACATCCAGGTGAGGCTCTAACAGGGCTTTATTTTTTATTATACTCTGAGATGAATAGGAAAGGAGATGAGCCACTCTCTGGGATTTCCTGAAATGGTAAATAGCAGACTAGACTCGGATATACAGTAATTGGGATGGGCGTGTGCTGACCTGCTTCTCAGATTTAAAAAGTCTTTGTTTTGTCGAGTCACAATGCAAGCAGACAGTGGCTTTATTTTCAAGGATGAACAAATACTTTTATCCATATTTAACTCCGGTGAGATGGTAGTTCAGGAGTTAAATATGTTAAATAGTTAAATAATATGTTAAATAGTTAAATAGTTTGGGAAGCTATTAAAGGATTACTTTTGACTTTTGCGAGGTTACAAATCTGACTAAGTAGTTTTTTCCTGGAATTATTTTATTTTAAGTTTTAGCAGAGCAGTAAACAATCAGACTAATATCAGAACAAACACATATGAGAAGAACAGCTTAGAAGATCATTGTATTGTTTAATGTTTGATTTTTAAAAGCATATTTTTGATCCCATCATTCAGTAAATTACATATGTACTGAGAGTTTTTAGATATAAAGAGACTAAATGATAGCACTAGAACTTGGCAGGATTTGCTATATACTTTGAACAGCCAAACCAGTCAAATGTACCCAGGCACCATTTCTAGTCTGTAAAAATGTCATTGTGCTAAGTAATTCTCATCACAAAGGGATGTGTCAAGTCATGAAACAGCTTTGTTTTGTCATCACGTGTCTTTTAGTCTTCTGGTTTTATAATTAAGCTAGAGGTTGTTCAATCGCCCACGATCTCTAGACCACAGCTGAATAGCAGAATTTGGAATAATGGCACCTATCTCAGAAACAGTAATGCCACCTCTCTCAAAAGTTGAACAGATGGAGATAGTCAAGAGGTTAATAAACATGATGAGTTTCAAGTGAATTGGCTCAGATCCTGTCAAGCTACCACTTTTTTTAATTACAAGCAGTAGTGCCCCCAATCAGATAGAAGTACAGTGCTACCTATCCCAAATGTTGTTCATCTTCCCCATGCAAGGTCTGTAACTTATCAATAACTGTGGTGATTGTCAGGTAAAGTGGTCCAGACACTTATCAGCAACATGTAATAGTGTCACGTGTCCCAAAGGCTGACAGTTGAAGATTGTACAGTGGTCAATAACCATGGTTTAAGGAATCAGATACTTCCATTCTATTGCATTGATGCCAGGTTTTTTGCTGGAAAACTGTCTTTAATAACACTAAGTGTTTTACATGACACTCAGAACAAATCAGTGCAAAGTGGCAGAGACAGTGGGTATTAGATTGTTCTATCAGAATTCTTTGTCTCTTCTATTATGAACGACTTAACATATCTCTCAGATGACACTGACCCAAGGGAACACACCACTCTATTTTGGGTCCAATCTGGGAAGAGCTTTTTCCTATTATTAAAACTAGTACAAATGCATGTACTGTATGGTTGCCTTTATAATATTTTTCAACATGTGGGATTTGGTCACGCCTGAGTGATTATTGTGACTAGTCCTGTGTCTCAAAACACACCTTTGGGGAAGAACTCACAATGCCTTTGTGCAACCAATCCCAAATGACTACTCCTCTGTCAAACACACCCAACTCTATTTAAAAAAATTACAGCTTTGGAGAAAGAAAGAAAAGTTATGGAGTTTGCCATGACTGGGGCAGCCCTGACCAGGAACGTGCCACTGGAATGTTGGAGAAGCAGGACCACCAGACAAGTTACCAGAGCAGTAGTTGTCCATCATTCCACAACAGTGCGCTTGCACCTTTGTTATTTGACCGGATCAACAACAGCAGACCAACCATGACCTGGTCAATCATGGGTAACAACCAGAAACCGGGAGTGATAGTTCCACCTCTTGTACCTCATTAACAGGTTCCGACCCACCACCGTTACAGCAGCACACAATAGACGAGTGCATGCAAAGTTTGGCAATTACTTGACAGTTTTTGGTCCTTTTTCGTTTGTTTTTTTAAGTGGTTAACAAGGGTTACTCATTAAAAGGTAATGAGAAACAATATATGAGTGGTCATTTGCATACAACACAAATTACACATGTGATTTTACAAATAAATGTAGTGGTGCGTTATTAAATCCCTTGATAAATAAATGCTGTTGCTGAAGAATCAATGCATTTCAAGGTAAATTTTACCCAATGTCTATAATAGGCAGAAATGCCTATACTTTTGATCTGGATTTATATGAACTATATTTCACAGTACAATTTCAGGAAATGTCAAAAATGAGGTACTTCAATAATTTATAAAAATAATTAAAAGAACAATTGAAAAACAGCTGTGGATGAATTTGACCCACTGCCTTTTTCTAGTATTAACATTTAGATCAGGGGTGTCAAACTCAGTTTGGCTCTGGGGCCGGATCCAGACTTTCTGTTCTCAGGTGGGCCGGATC
>JAQQAE010001548.1:0-25075 GCA_029823295.1 Pseudamia nigra
TACTTATTCCTCCCCCTTCTGTCATTGTTTGCATGCTATCCTCATTAAAATATGAAAACCTATAAATGTTTGGGTGGCTTTAGTTAAAGCAGACACTGTTTTTTCATCTGTGTGATTTTGACAAAGATCAGATCACATTTGACGGTGATTTTATGCAGAAATGTGAGAAATTCCAAAAGGTTCAGATACTTTTTCATACCACTGTATCAGAGACTGAAGAGTAATATTTTTTAAGATCTTTTAAAGAATTTTTAGCCAAACCTAAACCTACATTCCTCTTATTCAAAGAGCGGAAAAACCTGAAGGTACAGGGTCATGATATGTTTATGGGTAGTTGGGTAGGTCCATATTTCACCAACTGATAGTTGCAAGTTGAAAAGACAGTGTTGGCTTCTGTGATGTTTAAGATTTTTTACAATGATAAAGATCTTGGCTCACACTGACAAGTAACTGTGACAAATAATGACAAATTCAGTGCAATTTTTAGAGCATTCAACACCCATTTTTACAGTATTTAAGGAATTTAAAGACTGACGTAGAAATGTAATTTAAGGCAGTTTAATACTGTAGACAAATTGCCTAACCACACTGCATAAAATGACAAGAAACTAAACTTCTTGAAGTATGTATTTTTTTCAATCAATCAATCTTTAGTTGTATAGCGCCAATCATAATCGCCGATTATCTCTAGGCGCTTCACAATTCATTTTGATGAGGAGACTATAACCTGCCACATACCATAATCACAACATCACAAGTAGCAGGGCGTATGAAAATTTCAGATCATGCTTCACACTGCAAAAGTTGTTATGGCTTCTGTGCTGGTTTTACTTTGAAGTTGTTAAAATTGTGTGATCAACCCAGGCTACTCTCTAAAATGATTTAATAGCAACACTAAAGGCAAAGACCCTTTATAAATGTAATGATAACTTTGTAATCCAACCAAATTCTTGGACCCAACAACCTTGTTTAAGACATTTTATGAACTAAAATTTTTGAATTTCACATTAGAAATGCTGTTTGAAATGAAAAAGTCACAGTGTGACCAATTCAAAAATAAACAATAATCCACTGGACAAAACCATAAGACATGCAAATTTTAATTAAACACTTTACCATCATCTTTTTTTTCTTTTCCGTCTTCATCATCCGGTTTAGATTCTTCTTCCTGCTCTTTTTTCAGCAGTTCAGGGTCGATTTGCGTTTTCAGCAAAGCCACGACTTCCGCCAGGTCGTTTCTATCCCTACAGGAACCAAACAGCAGAGAATGTGAATATGCTACTCATTAAACATGCTTCAGCACTTACATATTCATCACTCTGGTCTGCTTACCTAACAATGCATTTCCACGACGACCCGTCTAAGTCATCCTGTTCCTCCACGTAAACACGGACGTTATTGTCTTGATCCAGTTGAAACCAGTACATCTGCCCATCCTTGTCCCTGCCAATCGGCTGCAGGCGCATTTTATCTGGGTCCTCCTCATTGATCGCTGTTTTGAACTTCACATTTTCATCAAATTGGCACTCACACAAATACTGTAGTAGAGAAGAATGGAACAAAATGCATAGAAAATATTAAAACATGTGGTAATGATGCTGGATACTAACTTATTTGGCTGTAAGGAAAGAGTTATAATTACTTCAGTTACTGTAACAAAGTTCTTATTTTACTTTGGTGCAGAGTAATTAAAATCTGAGATGCATGACAAGGGGTCAAAATTAAATGCAAGACAAACTACAGCTTAAAAAACATCAGAGCTACATGCAGAAATAAATTAGTCTGGACACAATCACAATCTGCCAAGGCTACACATGAAAAAAAAAAATCCTTGGCCACATTTAATGACAGACTTATTTCAGTAGAAATTATGTAGTACTCTTTATATCAGAGTTGCTTTAAAGAGACATATCCAGATCAAAATAATCGTTATGTGCAGCTTCTTGCATCAGATAAATTTACTGTAATACTCCTCCTAGTGTACTTTTTAAGTCCATCTTTGAATTTGCCTAAGCAAAAAAACCCTAAACATTTACTTTGAGGATCCCCGTCTTGCACTCCATCGTCATCTCCTTGTAGCCTTTCTGTTCGAGTTCCCATGCCCACGTACAGTTGAACTCCTGGCATATCTAGAAGAAAAATAAGACTTTATTTCAAGATGACATCTCCAACTGATTCCTGTTCAGGTGTCTTGCCCGGAGGAAGGTAATCAGCCTTATTTGTACGTACTGTGGATGTGATGTGCAAAGAGGCTGAGAAGAAAAGTCTGTTATTTACATCGCCCCATGCTATAAGGCAATTTCATCTCCTCAAGCAAAGAGGACAAAGTTACATTCAAACTCTAACCCGCAGATACGCAGCATCAAAGTAGTTACAAACTGTTTCCAGTGAACAATCTGAGTGGCTCACTTCGATTAAGTGGTTTCTGATATGTCAATGCTGTTTTAAACCCCTGGGGTTCTCAACTCAAACAAGGTCATATTCAATCAGTAGGAGCTCCACAACTGTACTGTCAAAAGGCACATCACGGGACTATTTGGAAAACAGACATTAGGGAAATTTTTGAAATACAGTCCAATTATCAGCTCAGACCGAAAACTCCATGCCTATTCTAAACCGTAAATTGCATTGCATGTGTTACATACCAATAGAAAATGAGTTGGTAAACACTGACGTTACTCAAGTTGTTCTAAAAATTCTCCACTGCCACCCGACCACACATAATTGTGGTGACTTCTGGAAAGCAGACTGTCCTACACAATTTTTCAGACATATAATAATATATAGCAGGAGTGTCCAATCATTGCCACAAAGGGCCAAGACACTACAGGTTTTCTTTCCAGCCACTCACTAAAGCAGATGTTTTCACTGAAGTACAATCAGTGGGAAGGAATTCAGTCAAATCACCTGCTGAAGAGACTGGTAGGAAAGAAAAATTGCAGTGTCTTGGCCCTTTGTGGCAATGATTGGACACCCCTGATACATAGTATTGTATAATTACCCCTGAGGATTCAAATTCTCTGTCCTCTCACTAGTGGAGTGGTAAATGTTTTTACTCAGAATAGAGATAAGGGAAGAAGATATAACCCTGATTACAGTCATTACTGTAGAAATACATTTATAATGAGAAGGCGGAACCTGAATATTTAATTTTCTCCATGTTGTGTTTAAACATAATGCTTTACTAATCATTTTCCTTGGGGCTTTTGAAGTTGTGTTGCTCATATTCTGATGTGTTTGTTCACATAGGGCTACATGAATTGAAGCTGAGATTGTGATTGTAATGAAGAAAATTACACATTCAAAATTGAGTCTATTTAGTTATCAAAGAAAATATATACATTTAAGATCTGATTTTGAAATGTGAATTTGTTTTCAACTAAAAATTGTAAACTTCAAATCAAAATCAGATCCAATGTTAAAAAGTACATTATTTCTTCTGTTCACATTTTACATGGCTCTGCTGAATCCAAAATATCCAATGCACTTACAAAATTAAAGTTACAGCCCTTGACATTGAGTTTATGACTTAATTATGGGACAGAAGATCAGAAAGATGACATGGTTTACTGGTGTCTTATCTGACAAGAAGTGAAAACTCCACAAATGATATTTCATTTAAAATTCAAACTGTTACTATAAAATGTTTTCAATATTAGACTTTTGACTTCTTTGCAGGCACAACAGATAAAAATTCCTCTGGTGAAGCAACTTGAAATCAGTGCATAAACAAGGTGAAATATTTACCAACCAGTCCAAATATTTACCTTGACGAGGTATTTCTCCCATCTGTCTGCTGATACTGACTTGCCGATCTTCCTCAGCAACTTGACATGAAGATCTACAAGGAGCTTAGGAACTGAGGGAAGGTCAGAAAAAAAATAGCAGCTACATTAGTAAATGGGGAAGATATACATATTTTTTTTTTTTACATTTGCCACAGTGCTTAAACTTATTCAAAAATTTTTATGTATATAACAAAGATAGCTGACTATTACATCTGACGGGCTTATTTTTTACCCCTGTGAAATAAATAAATTACTAATCAAACAGCAAATTGGCTGGTAGAGATTACAACGTCTTCAAAAATTCCACAGCAGCTCTTTTGCCTGATAAAGATGAGTTTGATATTTCAGTACCTTATTACACTTAAATTACATCAAGTGATATATTATCTATATTAGTGATGCTGTTTATTGCCATGAGTCCAAAACCAGAATCAATACTCAGCCAGTTGTGCAGTTGTGAGAAAAGAGTGTATAATGTTCAAATTTTAAAAGAATAAATAAAATAAGACATAAGACAATCATTCATGTGACTTTGTAATAAAACAAACTATGACTTTACCCAAAAGGTTCCACAGACAAAAATTCTGAATCACTTCAATTTAAGTGTAATTTAACTGGCAGTGTGGTAATGATGACAGAAAAAAGGCACTTCATATTACGCTCATTTGTTCATTTTGTTGTGTTATACTTATTACAGTAAAATTTGTTGTCATTTTGACTGTGCTTTGTGCATTTCCAGGCTGATGGAAGCAGGATATTTTCATAAAGCCAGCATAAAAAAAAAATGAGGGAGAGTGAAAAGGACTGCTTCTGTCACAAGGATGTGTTTTTAAATTATTCCACAAACTGATCCCGACAACAGACTCAAGTGTTTTTGTTTACCTTTTACATTTTAGACATTCATATTTTAGATTGTTTCATGCTCTATAACGGGGTGGGCAATTCCAGGTCCTGAGGGCCAGTGACTCTGCATGTTTTCCAGCTCTCTCTGCCCTATTCACTGTTGATTACCTGGACCAGGTGTGTTCAGTCAATCAGAAGTTGAAAGATGCAGTGGGTGGAGCAGAGACAATGGGTAGGGAAGAGGCAGTTGGAAAACAAGCAGGACATCAGCCCTCGTTGCCCACCCCTGCTCTATAAGATATATGTACAAAGATTCTAAATAAGAGTCCAGATTTATTTGTTTTAAATACAATTTATACATCTATACATTTTTGTTGCATCTTGGTAATAACACTAAAAAAAAAATAAAAAAAAAAAAAAAGACTTTTGTACAGTCCTATACATAATTCTAAACGCAAACAAGATGCAGGCATTTCCTTGTCTTCATTTTACTTAAATTATTCATTCTGTTACCTAGGAAAGACGTATTATATTGTGCCATGTATCTTCCATTAAAGTAAATTTTGACAAAATTTCACAGCCATAGAGCTCTTTAATACAGAAACACAAACATGCAATGCATTTATTACTGTTTGTTACTATAGATGAGAACTATTCACAGCAGAGCTCATAGGGTATCCTGTGACTGTTCAACAAGCAATACAATTACCTACATGGGATTTAAAATGTTTTTTTCCCTCTGTATCAGTTTCATGTGAAAATATCTAATATGTCATGCCATGGCATTAATTACTGTCCAATTTTTATTTTATTAGTATTTGTCTGTCTATTATTTTTTCCTCAAAGTCAGTATTTTCAAGTAGGAGGTCCAGCTCAACATCAGATAATATCGCAAGTTGGAAAAATGTCTTAGAGCCAATGACCTGGTCTACATCTAAATATCTCCCAGAAAATCTTGTCTAAGTCATCTTAACAATGGAAAACAGCTACATTTTACTTCTGGTACAATTGGTGAGATTACTTGAGTGAGATACATTTCCAAAACTTTACATCCAGATTGAATGTGTTGAGCACACAAACACTGTAATTTATCAGATCAGCATTCATGTTGACATTGATGGTGGAAACTGATCAAAATCATTTCAGTGCGATTTCAGTGAACAAATACTCCAGATAAAAAAAAACAATCAGTGATAATTAATTCTTCTAATTCATTTATAAACATCTGAAGTATCAGCTCATGTGTGTTTAGTAATGTTTGAAATGAACATGAGTGGAAATCCTAACGCACACACATACAAGGATGGATGTAAGAATATTGAATCTAACTAAAAATTAGAAGAGACCAACACCACATCTTGACCAGAAGTAAATAAAACACCATTAAAATCTAAGAGAATAAAGACATAATTATAAGAATACTGACCACAAATTATTCCAAAAAACATACAGATTGCTTTAGAAAGTAGTCCAGTAATCAGGTGTCATATTCTGTTTATAAATTCTGATTCAGGCCACTTATTCTGATTTTACAAGGGTTTTACTACAAGTCACAAACTGCGTTTACAATTATCAACGTGAAAGGATCAGTCATAGAGATAAATACTCCATTAGTCCACATTTTTGGTCAGGAAGGGAAAATATATGATGCTTACAACCAAATATTGAAACTGATCATTTCAATAAAGCGTTTGAAGAAATAAAAGTGGGACACTGAGTTGACATGGTGGAAAATTAAAAAAGAAAATCATACACGTAAACAGAGTCATTAGCGGAATGTTAATTTCCAATAGCGACATAAACATCTAATTAGAAACCGTATCTTTTTCAGAATATGGGCAAAAACGAAATGTGTGCTGGTGTAAACGCAGACATCAATGTCTACGGCTAAGGTTATGTCTGCTTCGTTTGTGTTTTTGGAGGAACTAAATGCAGTTGTTTTACCCATTGAATGAGATGAACCCCCCCTCCTCCTAAATCTACGTCTAAAGAGCAAACATAGGGACTTCATCTCCACATGTGTCACTGTACACAGTTCATTTAAATGTGGCAGATGACTACGATCAGGAGCACTCGGGGAGAGTGCGCATGCGCACAGCAGTACCACTAAATTAAAATAGTAAAGTCATTCGCAATTAGATGCAAAACCGGAAGATGACGAATTTTGCTTCATGTAAAATTTACAGCTAATGCTAACACTAGGATACAGATTCTGATCTATTTATCCGCTAAAACGTTGTGTACTTTGCAATAGACATATAATTCATTACTATTTTATATTGTTTACGAGCAAGATAATATTTTTTATCCAGAATTCAAATTATACTTTGAAAGCTTTAACCGGAAGCCCTTGATGGATTTTTGGAGGCTGATCCATCCACTACAAGGCAAAATATTTTAACTGTAAATAAAGTGTACAATACAGTCTCTCTGTCAGACAATTACATATTTCACCTACGAACCGCCTCAATTCACAAAACACACAGCCTCACAGTGTCCACGATCCCGCAGCGCCACGAGAACCCACGCGTATTTCTGTGTGTCTTGTGTTACCTCTACGTTACAGATAAAGGCTGCTCGGAAAAAAAATCCAAGCTCAATTCAAAAGCTCAAAAGTGATAGAAAACCTCGAACACTTCGGCCAGTTCACGTCAGGATAATCAATAAAATGTGCATAGACGCGTTTTCCACTTCGAACAGCAGCTGTATGACGCTAGTGAGTTATTTTTAAGTAGAGGAGAGGGTTAGAAAACCACACAATAACACACAACTAGCTAACACATCTGCTAGCCCGTTAGCACGATAGGTACCATTAATGCACTGGTGAAGTCTCTCCTCCTCCCCGTCAGCACTGCAGCTTTTCAGCCTTACCTGAGGATGTGTCCTGTAGATATCGCTCCAGCTGTGGAAAGGTGAGCTCTGGTAAGTCCAACAACGCCCCGTACCGCTCCAAGAACGAGCAAATCACGGCGTAACTTGGACACAAACCGGGGGAAGAACTCGCTGTTGCCGCCGAAGCAGCCATCTTTTCCACACCAGTGTCAAGCAGCCGAATTTAGACACGTGACTTCCGGCCATATCAAAATAAAGGATTTAAAAGGGAGGGTTATTTAAACATGTGGCGGAAAAGCAAAGAGGAGCGGGTGTGGACATGAGTATTCATAAACAAAACAGCATTCATCCACCTGATTACCATACATCCTCCTCTCCACAGTGCTTAGAAGAGGTCAAAGCAATCAACAATCACTGTCTGCAGACCCCATACCACACCACAACGGCATAGATAGATAGATAGATAGATAGATAGATAGATACATAGATAGATAGATAGATAGATACATAGATAGATACATAGATAGATAGATGGATGGATGGCAAAATAAGTGATAAAAGGAGTAACAATTGACTAAATATTTAAGAAAATTAGTAAAAAACTAGAAAATGTGCACTGTCTGAAGAGATTGCATGGGTCAAAAAAGCTGAACTTGCTGGAAACGTGCAAGAGTTAAATTAATTCTTCAGTGGAGTAGTAATTAAAGGATCAAAGCACTGTCATTGCCATGGTAAACGCACATTCCGTTAGAGGTCGCCATCCATTTCCTATGGGAAAAAATTGTCAAAAAAGCTTAATATTTAAAAAATGATAATGGTTAGAATGGAGGAAAGGAGAAGGCCTCGAGGAAGGCCCAGGACACGCTGGAGGGACTATGTCTCTCAGCTGGCCTGGCATCACCTCAGGGTCCCCCCAGAAGAGCTGGATGATGTAGCAGGGGAGAGGGAAGTCTGGGCTTCCCTGTTCAAGCTGCTGCCCCCGTGAACTGACTCCAAGGAGAAGCAGTAAAAGATGGATGGATGGATGGATGGAAAGGCTAGAATTATGAAAAGCATTAAAACACTTGTCCTGAATAAGCTGAACAATGTGAAGTTTCAATGGTTCGAATCGGAAAAACAATGTAGGATCAGTTAAATAACAAAAAATGTCCAGAAGTGGATCGCTGCATGACTCAGCAATCCCACTAACTAAAATAAAATAAACAAAATACTCAAGAAAATGAACAAAATTAAAGAAAATAATTGAGACATTGTGAAAAATTAACAAACTAAGCAAGAAAAAGCACAAAATGAATCAAATAGTGTAAAAAAATTAGCAAAAATAATCAAGAAAGTGAACAAAATATGCCACATGATTTAAAAAATGAACAAAAATGAAGAAAATAAGCAACAAAGTTGACAAAGTGAATGAAATGAAACAGGCAACAAAATTAACTTAAAATGACAAAAGCATTAGATTTTTAATGTACTATTTTGTTCATTTTGATGGACTGCTATGAACAGTAGCGTATGCAAAATAAATACTAAATCAGCATGAACAAAATCTTCTAAAAATCAACGTAAATCATCAAATAATCAAGAAAACCAACAATCAAACGACTGCCATTACTTATGTAAAGCAGGATTATTAGGGTCAAAAGAGTTGTGTATCATCTAAGTAAAGTTTTTCATTGGGGTATAAATGGAATTGGATAAATTTGTTGTCGACTTTGTTCATTTTGTTGCTTATTTTTACCTTTATTTCATTTTGTTTATTTTGTTCATTTTTTTGCTTTGTTTTATCTCCACTTTTTTGGTTGACAAAGTTGACAGATTGTTGCCTCTCATCATCTGGAAGCAAATAAAATCTAGAGATGGGTGCCCATCCTTACTGTGTGTAAAAGTGACTCCTACTCATGGAGTTCCAATCAAATGTATCTGAGTGCAAGTAAAAGATTTCACCATGAATATCACAGAGTATGAGTATTCTGTAAAAGCAATTATTTTCAGAAGTAATTAAAAAAATACTCAAGTACATGTAACTGCACATGTAAACAGACTTGTACTTGAATACGACCCACCCTTGCAAATCGCATGGTTAAGATTCGTTCAGTTCTGTTGGATTCTGAATCATGATAGAAGAGAGGAAACTGAAATTGCAGATAAACTGGTAAAAGTGCACTGAAAGCAGTTTAATTACATAAGTGGGATATAATTCATCTAAGCAGATGGGTAGTCAGTTATAGCTATACAGTCCACAATTTTTGTACAGTACGTGAGAATGTCCCTTCCCTCCAGAAAACAGTTTGCTTTTTTACTTTTTTCTTTCTTTTTTATATATCATAATTTTGTACATTTAGAGTTCATGTAACTTTGATGCCTTTGAAACCTGAATAATGAACATTACATGAATAATTGTATTTTTATTACTTGTTTTTCTCAATATAGTTGGGATATGTTTGTTCATTCTGTCAATTATTATGTTCTTTTTGTTTAATTGTCTTACTGTTGTCATTTTGTTGCTTATTTTGTTCATTTTCTCAATTATTTGGTTCATTGTTGTCATTTTTTATTTTCTTCATTTTTTGTCACTCTTCATTTGTATTCAGCATTTCAAAAGCACATCAAATAATTGATTTGACACTGGCTTATCACTCATTAATGTAAAATCACATGAACTAGATGTTGATGAGATGGTTGTAGTAGAATATCTTAGGCATAGGTGTAGATTTTGGGGGGGTGGACGTGGGGGTGATTTGTCCACCCAATAAAACATGTTCCTTCAGATGACATACAGCCTTTTTGTCTCTAAAAATCCCGGTTTGCATAGGGAAATAAACTACAATCTTCATTCTTACAAAGGTTATTCTTTTATATTAAAGCATAGGATACATTAAAATGTAATGATGTGTGGATTTATTTTGCATACAGTAAAAGATGCTTATTTCCTTCAATTTTTCAGTTGCTTTATTAATTTTAAGCTCATTTTGTCACTTTTTTGTTTTATTTGCTTGCTTATTTTGTTCATTTTCTTGATTATTTTGTCATTTTTGTTTCTTTCATAAATGTATAATGTTTACAGCACGGTCAGGAGATACTTGACTATAAATGTTCTCAATTTTCAAAGGAAAGCTTTTTGAGTGCTGTTGTTTATCAATTATGTTCTGCAACTTTTTGCATATGGTAATAATAATTCAAAATTTTGTGAAATTTTATTTGTCATTAGAAAATGTTACATTTTCTTGCAGGAGAAAGAGAATAAAACCCACTAACCATGTGCAAATGTCAGAACACAGGCAACACCTAAGCCCTTTGAAAACCTGAAGAAAACTATACACTTTTTATAACAAATGGACAAACCCCTCTATGACACCACCCATAGGTTTCTAAAGAGCAGCCTTCTAGGAGGCTCCACTGCCTGTTTACTTGGATACACAAATGTACTTAGAAACGTACTGTAGCCTGAGTGGAGGTGAGCTGGGCAGACACACCTGTCAATCAAAGCAGCTGTGCTCTTAGTTATGCAAAGATATGGGGGTCTGGATTAAATTAATTGGAAAGCTATATACACCCCCCCCCCCCATGCAGTGTTCACAAAACTGAAAATAAACTGGAAACACCAAAACAATAGTTTGTTGCACATTTAATTCTGCTCTGAAGTTCACCAACATGGGCCTCTACAAGTTTGGACTCCCCTTGGATTCAACCCCTAGTGGACACTGACAGTATTGCAATATTTTGATTAGTGACTGATCGATATGTGTTTTTCAGGGCCTATACCGATTATTAGTAGTTAAGAGGCCGATAACCAATATTTGGAGCTGATATTCATTTGCAGTAAAAGTGTAAAAATTGGCGTAAAAATGTTGAATAATACAAACACTTAACTTGGTTTAAATGCCTAAAGCGTGTTTATTTAACCAAACAAATAGAAAATAAATAGGTCTAGAAATGCATGGATCCTAGACTCAGAAGTTATTGCAGTAGTCGTGAGCTGTAGAGTTTTTCATGTGACTTTCACGCAAACACACACTATTCTCCACATGACATACATTCTCCCCATTGATAGCATAGTCTGCTGAGTGTTTACAGCCAGACCAGTGAGCTAGTGTTATGGTAAAAGCTAGTCAGACTGAATTGAATTTCTTACGAGCTCTCGCTCAATCACACACAGGCTTCTACAGTCACGGACTGTTTCTACATCGATATCACCGACAGCATTGTTTCAAGTAATTCACAGACATGTCGGGAGGTGCTACGAGCTAGCAGAGCTGAGGGTAATGTTTACTCCGCTTTCACGTTATTCTGCTCCACACAGTAACGTTAGTGGTAGTAGTGAGATATAGAACGCTGGGATGTTTATTACAATTTCAGGAGAGTTTTGTGCGTTTACCTTTGACATGTTGTTTGCTCTCCAGAAAGAGCAAACAAGTCCTTTCTCGTGTGGAGAACCACATGAGAAAACTTTACATCTCCGCCATGTGTGTGTGAGAGGACAGTTTCCGCTTGAGTGTCTCTGCCACTTACGCATACTGTGGCTTGCTTAACCAATCAGATGGCGCCACGGGCAGAACAAGGCTGGAGACAGAAGTGGCAGGAGAGAAAGAGAGAGAGACAGAGAGAGGGGCAGCAGCATCTGAGCCGAAATAAAACAGTTTTTAATTGATTTCTTGATATCGGGCAGTCGGATAAAAAAAAAACACTGATACCAATATACGTCAAAATTCCAAATATCGGCACCGATAATTGGCCCAGCCGATAATCGGTCGACCTCTAATTTTGATTTTGTTCTGTCAAGGATGTTGGCACTCAGAGAAACCTTCGTAGTGTACCTTGAAGCTCACTGAAACGGGTCAAAAACAGAATAAAGGAGAAGATGAGGAAGCCTGTTCTGAGCTATATGGCTATATCATTTTTGTGTATGGCAACAATCATTCTGTCACGAAAACAATAATTCTTATTTTTGCTTGAATGCAGGACAATGAATATTATTTTTCATTTTTTAGTCCTGAACTTTTAACCAAACATCCTAGAACAAATAAATCTAGCAATGGCTCCAACTGATCCCACGGATAAGCGGTAGAAGATGGATGGATGTCCAAGTGAAATTTTTTGCAGTTTTTTTCCTCCGGTATCCAAATTTTTCGTTGTCAGAAGAGTTTGTTGTCCGAGATACCACTGTATTTGGTTTTGGTATGTATTTAGCCTCTAATCATGTTTCACTTTTCTTCAGTCTGCTTCATATTGTGTTCATTTTAGCAATTGCTTGTTAATTTTATTTCAGGCTTTGTTTACTGTTGTTCATTTTAATAAGCATTTTGTATGTTTTTTCTTATTTCTTATTCTGATTTTTTATTTTGCCTCGAATTTAATTTCATTTTCTTGATTATTTTGTGACTCATTTTGTTCATTTTCAGTCTAAATACTGGGGAGAAAAAGCCAAACTTCGGTAAGTCAGTGCTTTAACTTTGGTTTGGGTTTGCCTTTTACGGTACTCGTCTATTTTTGCCGTAATTTCATAACTTCAGCAATCTTTCCACTTTAATTTCTCTTAAATAGCACATGATTGAGCCAGACACTTTGTCACAAGATATATAAAATGCGAGAAAGTATAATTCCAATGTGAACTCGATTTTGACCAAACATGGAGTTACTGCACTAGATTTTGCCTTTGTAGAGTATGTTTGACCCACAGTGTAACTGACCTGCTTGTTCACCTGAATGATGGAAGCGGCTGCAGACGTGACGGAATGACTGCACTCAGCCTCCATTCTGCCATCTAGTGGAACAAAGCTGAAGTGCAGCTCCATAAATACATTTTCACCAGACGAAACAAAGAAAAAACAAACGTGAATTTAAAGTTTAACTTTTATCAGTTGTGAAAAAACAGCAATAATAACGAAAATTTGTGTTAATACTTGTATTACTTTTTATCCCTGCAGCACTTCACTTTTTTGGCTATTAGATTTTGTGCATTTTGCATTTTTCTCTTTTATTTGGGGAAATTTGGTAAACCTAAGAATTCTAGTAAGTGGTTTGCATGCCGCTTCTGACTTTGCTGTTTGTGAGCCTGGTAAGATAATGGGACTTCTCTGGAAGGAAGTCGGCGACATGTGTGGTCAGTTCACGTTAGGCATGGGAGCACCCACCACAAACAACATACACAGTGTCTCCACTCCTGCAGTCACCTCCTGGCTAGCACCCCGGCCTGCACTGGACCAATGGACCTTCCCTCCATGTACCCCACACCCCACAGGCCTCCTCCAGAGCACCTGAGCATACCGTACCATATCATACCATAAGAGCTTTATTCATAAAGCACTTTAAACTCCAATAGGCCAAAGTGCTGTACATTGGAGCACATATTCAAACCAAACACAATACAGATGAATAATATAAAAGACATAAAACCTGGATACGATGAGCAGGCCCCTCAAGAATATAGTAAGACTGGAAGAGATAGTGCTCACACTGTTTCTTCTGGTGGATTCATCATCCCATGTGCATGGCCAACGTGATGACCAATGGAGCAGAGAATTACACTGGTAAGATCTGTGAACATGTCCATCCACCTCCATAGTCTCATCACACACAGAGTTAGATAGCATCATTCATGAAATCTCCAAAAGCCTGCTTTGACAGAGCAGCAGAAATGTTCCCCCACAATGTTGTGTCACAATTTTTCTGGAGGTTAAGTGTTTTCTGTCTGTCTTTACACATTGAAAATTGAAATCATGAATGAAATATCAAATTTTGCACAGTTTTCTGCCAAAATGTTGGCACTGTCTTGAGTATTTATTTAAAATATCACTTTAAACCCGGGATTGGCTCCAGCATCCCCCCAACCCTCACGAGGATTAAGGGGTTGAAAATGGATGGGTGGATGGACTTTAAATCTGTTACAGACTGTAAGAATCCGGACGTCAGGAGAGCAGTTCCTATGTCCCTGGGTGCTATCGCTATTTTACAAACCTAACAAGCAACTCTAACATAGGACAGGGACCATAAGTGCCAGACAGAACATAGGGCTGATCCTGATAGTGGTGTAGTAATGCCTAAATGGTCACTTTCCAGAAATTGATGGCATATTTTCTTTTTTCCCACTCACTGTGTTTTGGGCTTTTTCCTCCATCTCTTTCTCTCTCTGTCTCCCTCTCTCTCCCTCCTCCTGTCCAGATCTGTCTGTGTGGTCCAGTATCTGTGTTGTGTGTTGCTCTTTCTCCAGGCTTTTCTTTTGTGTCTCAGTCATCTGCTGACCCTGGCAGGTACATGGCTACCTACCCAGAGGACGATTCTGTCAGAAATTTTCCTCCCCCAGTCACCCTCGGCTTGTTTCCTCTATGTAATCTTGTAAGGCTTTTGTTTTGTTTGAACTTATCAAGTGCATCAGGATAATCTTATATTATAATGTTTGCTTCATAACAAATAACTGAATTATGACAGTAAAACAGTGCTTTTACAATTTGTATTAATATTTCATATCTATCTTTTTATATATGTATAAAATTTGCTTGTTTGCACCACTAACTTCATACACTGCTCTTTTATATTTTGTATATTTATTTTCTGTTGCACACTATCTATTGCATTTTGTATTCTCATTTCCATTTATATTCTATTTTTAATTCTGTTGATCTCATATTTTGTCTTGGAGGGTAGTCACACACAGTTTCATTATACTCTGAAAAATAAATCAATAAATCTGATTCTGTAATTTGTAGATTCTTTAAAATATACTGACACTTGTTAATCTGCTATAGAGGAATTTGGTCAATTTCATTAATATGGTGATAAATACGACTTGTGAAAGAGTACACAATTTTAGCCTAGACAAGATTACATTATTCTAACGCTAACCAACATTTACACTTATTTATGTCCTGATCTGCAATTTTGTGTTTCTCTTATGATATGAGACATCTTCATAACTAGGTCAATGTCCTTTCTACACTATTATTTTAGCAGTGTAGAAATTGTGAGCTATTTCAGAATGTGATGAAAGAAAAAGTGGGTGCAGATGTCTTGTACAATCTATCCTCAAGCGATTTAATAATACACCACTCTATTTTTGGCCTAATTTAGGAAGCGCTTTCCTCACTTAAGAGTAGTTGGACAAATGCATATATAATTGACTTTATGATAATTCCCAACATGTGGGATTTGGTCACACCTGACTGATTATTCTGACTAGTCCTGTGTATCAAAACGCACTTTTGGGGAAGAACTTGCAATGATTTTGTGCAGTCAATCCCATATAACTACTCCTTTGTTAAACAAATTCAACTCTATAAAAAGACACCACAGCTTTGGAGAAAATTACATCTGTAAGAGCGCCACAACTGGGGCAACCTGACCGGGATTGGTCACAAAACACTTTTTAGACATCTTATATGAATAATTAAATATAAATGCAGACAGATGTGAATTGGATTGTATAATCTGCCTTCATTATAGAGGATTATGATGGAGTGATAGTAGCTGTGCCTGAGACCAAGTTGTATATGAACTTGAAGGTTGGAGAGTCGATCCCCGACTCCTTATGTCCACATGTCCTTGAGCAATTCACTGAACCCCAAATTTCCCCCACTGAAGGTTAACCTTGGTGTATCATTGTGGGAGTATGAATGGATGCATGTTGTGTAAAGTGCCTTGAGCATCCTAAATTAGATAGGTGCTATATGAGTACAGGACCATGTCCAATGTATTTTGAAACATGAATCTTCACAGAGAACCAATTCTGACACTATAAGCCTAAAAATATAGATTAGTTTGGTGTAAGCATCAAAATTAACTTTTCATAGATGTAATGACTGTATCTGATTCCAAGTGTTCTATGGCAAGTTTTCCTTTTAAGCTTTTTCAGTGTTTTGAATGCTCTCCCAAACTGTACATATAAAAAGTATGTAATGCTTTAAAAGGATTGGAAATGTAGGGGAAACAGAAATAAAGCACTATCAAGGAAAAGCCTGATTGAATTCTGTTACATTATGTCAAGAATGTGTGACAAGATGGATATAAACAAGTTCAAATAAATACAAATAAAGTAACCTGAAAAAAGATGAAAAGATTTGTTACACCACTATGAAAACTAATGAAGCATGCAACGCAGGGAATTCCAGACTTTAGACCCTGATGGCATAAACTGGAATTGTGAATGGTGGAAGTGAATGCATCTCCATGTGGAATAGTTATCTCTTCACTCAGTGAGGTGTTTAGTTACTTTGTATCTATTAATATCCAACCAGTCTATCTACAGCCTAACATGGCTGCAGAGCTCTAACTGTTAATAACAGATTATCCTCCTTATCTTTATGATTCATTCGCCACAGGGACAAAAATTGAGGAAAAAAACACTGCAGTTTTAGTTTACAGTTCTGTTGTTCTTTGTCTCCTCAAACAATATTACAAACAATCCATAATAAACACTAAAGATGACATGAAAACATAAATGATTACAGTTTTAAAATCATAATTTGTTTTAATAGCCAGGTACACAAGGGATATCTTATCATTTGTCTACATATGCAACAGAGAAAAATAATACAGCTAAGGTGAAGTAAAAACAAAATCATTTTCAGCTATTACTTACTTTTACTAATATGAATCAAATTCATCTTACATAGGCCTAATAATAAAATGCTGTGCAATTACTTCTGCTCACACTTTAATTACATTTGCCTAAAGATAATAATTACAGTACTCTATGGTTTCTGCTGTGCAGTATTCACGTTGGTTGTGGTATTATTATTGACAGAAACCATCTGAATGCCCTCTCCATTAGGTGTCTTTGCAATCACAGTTGTTTATTACAACATATGAACGTGTGAAACATACATGGTCAATGGTTTTTACACTACAGAACAAAAGATTTACTTCATACGGAACTGATTTCTAACAGAATGTTACCAGTGCTATTAAAATGGCCTGCTTTACATTGTAAGAAGATAAATACAATCTGTGTGTCTTTAAAATAATGTTACACCATACATCACATGGTTTGAAGGCACCAAGTGTGGTTTTATTAGGTAATCATCATTCCCATAGGAAATTAATGGAGAGCTCAAACAGAATGTTGGTAACTAGAGCGCCATGCCTGTGGTTACCAAGGCAATGCTGCAGCGTTGTTGTCTTTTATCCTTTGATGTTCCTTCAATCCTGTATGCCCCTTTGATTCTTTAACTACTTCTCCACTGAGTAGTACAGTTCATCATAACACTTCATAATACTTCAAATCTCTATAAATTTTACTCTGCAAGTTCAGCTATTTTGAGTCAGCAGTCTCTTCGGATATTACAAATTTTCTAGTTTATGTGGTTGTTATTGTGCCCAACCAATGAGCACAACTATCATGCCTTAATTCAGTCTGACTCACAATTTCTACTGAACCTACATAATATTTACGTTAATGCACATGCATCTAACACAATGTTGTGTGTTTCTGCAAACACAGCTGATGTGAGGAAAAACAAATATCAGACATATTTGTGGTAAATAATGTTCATATCTGCCAACACATTGCAATTCCATGCAAGCTCTTCAGAGATTGCAAATATTCTAGTTCTTCTCACTATTATTATTATTCCTTACGTTTTTGGCCCACATCGAAGACCAGTTTTCATACTATTCAAACACCATAACGTCAAGCTCTTTTGGGACATGTCAGCTATTACTTTTCATAAATCCATCTTTGTAGTTTTTAAATAATTTAGGTTTTTTTGACAAAAATTTTCCCACAGGAAATTAATGGAGAACTCAAAACGGAATGTTCATGACTAGAGTGCCGTGCCCTGTGGTTACCACGGCAACCCTGCACTGTGGTTGCCTTTGACGTTCCTTTGATTTACTTCTACACTGAATAGTGTAGTTCATCATAACGCTTCATAATACTTAAAATCTCTTTTAATATTACTCGAACTTTTTCAGCAAATTCAGCTATTTTGTGTCAGCAATTCCACTCAGACTCTTCAGATATTCCAAATTTTCTAGTTTATGAGGGTGTTATTGTGCCCAACCAATGAGCACAACCATCAACGGTTCCGGTGATCGATGGCGAGCCAATAGGATTATGGTGACGTAAGCCAGTTATAAATATTATTTAGTGACGTGTGCGGCTTCCAATTCAGTAGCAGTCGCCATCTTGTTGCCTGAAGAAGAGAGGCTACAGGCGTCGGTCGAAATAATAATTAAGCTGCCAAACCAGCGTTGTTTCCATCGACTAAGGCAGGATCAGTTAGCTAAATGAGTTCATGGACTGTCTGATAATACGTGGCTATGGTGTGGATAAGGTTGGCGTAGGTTTTCCTGGGTTGCTCAGCGCAAAGATGGACGACAACGCGGCGAGAGAAGATGCCTGCCGAGAATACCAGTCCTCGCTAGAAGACCTGACATTCAACAGCAAGCCGCATATCAACATGCTCACCATCCTGGCCGAGGAAAACCTCAACTTCGCCAAGGATATCGTCGCAATTATTGAAGCACAAATAAGCAAGGTTTTTATAAATAGAATACTTTATATTTAAGATGTTTTATGTCTTTGTAATAGGCCCAGATGAAACGTTAGCTGCCTGCTAAATATGGCGTCCAACGTGGAAGTTAAGCTAACCTACGACATGTTTGCTAGCTGTCGCCTTCCTATTCAACATCGCAACTATTTAACAACATTGCATTTTACCACTACGTTTGTGTATTACGTTTTCAAGCCCGTTCAATCATTTACATTAATTTTTTTTTAAGTGTAGATGGATTTTATCCTAAACCGAGTGAACATCATGGTCTTTTCGGCCCCAGGAGTCAAAATCCACCGTAAAACCGGACTGTTAAGACGTTGTTATATTGGTGTATGTAGTTCAACTTGCACCTGTTTTATATGTTGTAGTGTATATACACTGAAAGAGGAGTTAAAACGGACCATGAAACAATAGAACGTGACGTTTGGCGATTAAACTTTTTAAAAAACTAATTATGATCTTTTTAAATTGAAAACAGTATAATTTGGCTCACTAATAATGTAAACGTATGCCAGATCAAACATGCGACTCATTGGTATTTCGCTGTGGCGACCCCTGAGGGGAGCAGCCGAAAGGAGAAGAAGAATAATGTAAGGCAAACTTTTCTTTTATCAGATACCTTTTGTGCTTGACATGTCGCTTTAAAGACGCTGACATGAAAACATTAAAGGAAAAAGAACTAAACAATTAGCAAACTAACATTAAACTGCTTCTTGTTTATAATTGCCAAGTGTTATTTTAAGAACAATATTTTAAACTCACGAAAGAAGATGAAGTTAAAAACAACAGCATTTGACATAATTGTTCTAATAATAGTACCAGAAATGGTAGTAAAGCAGTCAAATTGATTATTTTCCTTTATAGTATGAGGAAGTTTGGGTGGGGGGTAAAAATACAGTTATCTTAATATTTGTCATATACAGAGCATAATTATTTCAGGAGTGTAATGCAAGGTTTAGCGCAAAGAGCAATGTCTTTTTGTCTTTTAAACTTCTGGATTCAAAGACATCTAACAAATAAAAATTAACAGCTGCTCCTAAGTTTTATATTTCCTTATGTTTTTGGCTTGATTATGGTGGATTTTGACTTTGTACCAGTTTATTTAAGTCGACACTGTAAGTTTCAGTAGCAGCTCAGTAATAAAGTTTCTGCTTATTGTTAACTAGGCCACAACGATGTCTTTTGAAATGGGTTTTAGTCACGCATTTGTTTACATGTGTTATGGAGTAGCTGTTGTTAAATGCAGAACATGAGGCCTCTTTAAAGCCAGCTTTAGAATTGTTCTGCAGTCAGCAGTTTGTGGTCAGTGTTTGCATTTTGATGCCCGGCTAAAAGCTTCACTGGTCAGATTACAAAAAGAAAATTCTCTGCTCTAATTCACTAGTGAATTTTGAATTATTGAAATGTTATTGAATGGTTAAAATGTTGTAATAAAAAATGTAAACTGTGCTTTTTGTCATTTTTTATTTCCCAGTGTAATTTATTGGTATGACTCTGGTTTCAAATTAATGCCACAGCTTAGACTTAAGTTTTGTTTGGACTGCTTGCACAAACAGTATTTATGATGCTACACAGTTTGACAGACTACAGTTAAATACAATTTTAAATGCCCATATATCATTTGTTCCATTTTCTAATGGGTTAACATTTTAATAACTTGAGGGAGACAAAAATCTTTCAAAAAAACCTGAAACATGAGTGGTAAATCTAAATGGGTGCAAGTCACTGATGCGTCTGGGTAAAGTACAAAGAGTGGTTTCAGGAACATGAACCCTCTTTGGAGGTAAAAAAAAAAAAAAAGGTTCTCAAGGACTGGACTCAACTTTTTACATTTTTGAAATTGCTCATGGATGTTTTCTCAAGAGCAGACTGAACTGATTGATCCTACTGAAGACAACATTTCACTATGCTTGGATTGATCACTGGAGTGGGCACTTTCAAAGTGTTATTTTTTTTCTTCAACTTTTTGTCCTGAATGAAGAAGCTGGACTGAAATGACTTCACTTTTCCCTCACCTGACACCAGAATTTTTCATCTTTTTTTTTTTTTTTTTTGGAGGAATGGCTTCTCCCTGTCTTTTGTACACTGTGGGTGGTGAGGGGTGTCAATCCTAATCCTGTTAGCTTTGTTTAGGCTTTTGTTCTGAAATGTTGGTTTAACCCCTGTTGTTTTCTAAACTTGTTGAGTTTTCTATTGCTCCAGGCCCCAGCTACCGAGAAGCTTCCAGTTTTGTACTTAGTGGATTCCATAGTGAAGAATGTTGGAGGAGAATACCTTGCAGTGTTTGCTAAAAACCTAATCACTTCATTTATATGTGTCTTTGAAAAGGTACAGTTCTGTTTGCTGCTGTTTAATACTTGTTAAAAATTTAAACACTGAATTTTAGCAGCCCACTTCACTGCCCTGCTGTTTGTTGTTGCTTGCTTTGTCTATGTAGTCTCTTGCACTCAGCTCCTCTCTTTAATCCCATAATGTAGTTCTGCTAATAAAAGCCATGGGGGTGGGTTTATGCAGAATACTTAATAATTGAAAGATGTTTTAACCCTTGATTTTTTTATTTATTTTTTTAATTTATTTTTAAAAAATACTACAATCACAACTGTCACTGCCTTTGGTATGATTTTACTGTATTTGAGGTTTGTGTAACTTGCGTTGGACCAAGTCCTGTCATCTGTTTGTAGGTGGATGAGAACACTCGAAAGAGTCTGTTCAAGTTGCGATCAACATGGGATGATGTTTTTCCACCAAAGAAGCTGTACGCCTTGGATGTTCGGGTCAACTCTCTGGACCCAGCCTGGCCCATCAAACCGCTTCCCCCCACAGTCAATGCCAGCATTCATGTGAACCCCAAGTTTCTGAAACAGGTGTGTATGAGCTGCAGAGCAAACCTGGCTAAGTGGGGTTGTCCTAATAAATGTGAGAAGTCAGATCTGCGGTTGGTGGTGAAGGTTGAAAGTGCAATTTCATCTTTGTGCAGTGCAACTTGGTTTTGAACATTTCCCCTTATTGAATAATGTCAACTTTAAAATGTTATGTTTTAGCAGACTGTAGTTTTAGAAGTGTTCTGATTGCTTACTTCAGCAGTAGTCCTTAAATATCTACAAGTTAGACTTGTTTTCAGAACTTACATTGACTAATCAGAGTTTGTCAGTGTTCATATGAGAACTTGCAGATTGCCATTTTTAAAGTAAAATTTTTTATATTTTTGCAGTTATGAGAGGGAAGTTGATGTGTTAGCATTTTCAGGTGGCACAATGTGAAGAAAATTAAAACTTGTGTGAATGCAAATTTTGTTTTGTTCTTGTAAGGTTTTTAAACTAATCTTCACGAATTAGAGGGCCATTATCCATGCAAAGGCTTTATTTGGTTTTCTTAAGTAAAAGAACTAAAACAATGCAAAAATACTAATGCAGAAAATGCAGTACTGTAATACAATTACCCCAAGTCTGGATTGATGGATGATGTGCTTCATTCCTTCAGTAGTAAATGTACCTCGATTTTGAGTGAAGAAACTGAAAAAAACTATGAACTACATTTATCCACTGCTGAGAAGAAACTGTCACTTTCAAGACTCCGAGCTGAATAGAATTGTCTCAAGTGCGCACAAGCCATGCTTTGTTTGAAACATTAAAACAAACACAAACTCCAAACAAACTTGTATGAAAGCAGACTTTCAGGATGATGATTTTTTTTATTTTTTATGAAAAACTAGTTTTTCACAAAAAGGACAAATTAATTTTAAAGTATCAGTAAAAATGCAATTGGCTTGTAAATACTGAGCACCCAACTAGCTCCTCTTAAATATATAGATACAAAAGAAGAAACTCTGTAAAAAGCAACACTGAAACCGTCTCTTTGACCTTTGTTTTCAGTCTGATGAGGCATCCTCTCCGCGGCCTGTCCCGGTCCAGCCAGCCCCGGTTGCCTCCCCAGTGGTCCCGGCTGCACCCCAGGCCAGTGTGACCCAGGAGCAGCTGATACGGCAGCAGCTGCTGGCCAAACAGAAGCAGCTGCTCGAGCTGCAGCAGAAGAAGATTGAGCTAGAGCTGGAGCAGACCAAAGCTCAGCTGGTAAGATGAGCACACCAAACGCACCAAGTCTCTAGGGCTGCAAATTAAATCTTCATCTGATTATTATGCATCAAAAGGGAAATGATTGTGTCTTATTTAACGGTTTATTGTTTTATACTCATAAATGTAAATACTTGATACTCATGTTTGTATAGTGTTCTTAATGGCTTGAAGTGAAACAAGGTAGTCTCCTGATTGTTTCTCATGCATTCAACTTCAAGGGTTTAGCAGGACATTGTAATATCATTATGGGTCAAAACATTGCAAATATTCTGTAAATGCATTATGGTAAACGTCTTAATTTTTATCTTCATGCATAAGATGGGCATCAACATTTATTCTCTGTATAGAACAAAAAATTGACCAGTACAATAGTCTTTACAAGTTGTTACAAGAGAGTTTAAAGTAATAGTATGTACATCAATAAAGTTAGTTTTTATTTACTGAGAGATTTCACATGAACAGAATGTACTGTAAAACCTCTCATTACAAATAATCAAGTGAAATAAGTGTAAATAAGTTTTAAATGAGAGTTTTGTCGTGAGCCAGCAATCACATCCTCCTCTTTTTCCCTGCAGGACAAGCTCTGCCACTGTTGCAAAGCTACATACATTATTTAAATAAATTTTGGAATACTGTACTATATTGGATTCTTAGTTTTAGTTTATTTATTATCATTATTATATATTTTGAATAATTAACCAGTTTCAGTAGTTTTATGTGTGATTCAGTTTTTGGGAATAATGAGGATGTCTTAGGTGTCTATAATAACCCTGGTTCAGATTGTCTTAAACAGTACTCTCCTGTCCTTCAGGCTGGTGGATTTGTGTTACCACCCCAAACCGCAGCTTCAGTCCCTGCAACACAAACCGCAGCACCCAAAGCCATCAGTCAGGCAGCTCCTGTTGTTCGACCCTGGATCCCTCCGCCGCAGACTCAGCATGAACCCAAGCAGTCAATAAGAGACCCCCGCCTGAACCGTCCAGGACCCCCAGCTGCTCAACAGGCCAAAGAACAGCCTGCTGGGAAAAAAGACAGCCCTCCAGCATCAGGAAGTCCTGTTGTGACACATGACAAGCGTATTCCAGAGAAAATGTTGAAGACAGAAAAATCCCGAGCACCAAGAAAGGATATGTTGGAGGAAAAGTCAAAGTCCCTGTCCCCAATGCCTAAAAGTGTCTCAAGTAAAAATAAACTAGAGACAGAGAGTCAGAAGTCAGCTGATACTACAAAGAAAGATCCACGGCTGAGGAAACGCACACAGGAAAAGACAAGTGAGGCAAAAGACGACGAGCTGAAGGAGAAGAGGAGGAGGGAGGAAGCAGTACCACAGCGGTTCAAAGGGAAACTGGTAAATGGCTCAGTCTCCAAACATGACCGGAACGACTTCGCTGAAAAGGCTGACTTCAAAGCTGGAGGCAACGCCCGTACCCATGCCAGGAAGCGTACACGCTCTCGATCCAGATCACGCTCACCGACTGCATCCCCGAAGAGGAAAGATCGGAGGTCACCGAAGAGTAGAGCCAGGAGCAGCTCACTCTCACCATCACCTCACAAAACTGGTAAACCCAGGAGGATCCGCACAGATGAACCACTGCACTCCAAACCAGGCCGGGATGACCGACCAATGCAAAAAAAGAACCAAACAGAGAGCAGGCGGTCAAAGACGCCAGTGGAAGATCGACACAAGTCCAGGGACTCTCATTCTCCACGAAGCCATGATGTGGGTGGCAAGGAGGCGAAGGAGGCACCACATCGCTGGAGGAGTGGCTGGGAGGAGAACAAACAGTGAGTCATGCAAACACACACATATCTAAGCGTCAACTGTCATTTCACCTACACAGTATATTGTACTGTTTGATATCAATGCAATTACAGTGGTGCCTCAGATAATGACAATAATCCGTTCTAGCGTCACGACCTTTATCCGAATCAGTTGTTATCCGATGCGACTTTTTCCATAAAAATACATGTAAAATCAATGAATCTGTTCTGGACCCACGACAAACTCCCATATAAAGTATGTATTACACACCCCTACCTGCACATTTATTCA